>JARQOD010012711.1:0-18492 GCA_033576555.1 Oophaga sylvatica | reverse complement strand
GCGCACTCTGTCAGATTGGCGATCTCACAGGCAGTGCTGCAGGTTTTCAGCAGGAAACTGAGGAAGCCGCCTCCTTGCAGGACCTGGAAGGACCCCAATGGCCATCTTGGATCCGGGGTCCTGCAGGGAGGAAGCTCTCAGAACAGCGCGATCACATCGCGCTGTTTCTGAGGTCTCAGGGAAGCACGCAATTCATGTTTGATCGCAGTGTACCAGGGGTTAATGTGCAGGTCCGCTCCTGGCCACCATAGTGCCGGGTGTCGGGCAGTAATAATCAGCTGACACCTCACCGGCGATCGGGCCGCGCTCCCCCACGTGATGTGAGCGCAGCTGATCTCGGTGACATACTATCCCCTCCATGGTCATACGGGCCGGGTACCATGGACGGGATAGTACGTCCAATGGCAGAAAGGGGTTAACGAAAATTTTCAGCTGCATTTTACAGTGCCAGCAAATTGTATGAGATTTCAGAAATTTATCATGCGCACAGCTTAGATTTTTTGGTCTCAGTATTTTGTGCAAAACCTTGTGTTTTGCAAATTTGCAGCATGTCCCTTCTTTCAGCATTTTTTTCAGCATTTTTCACCCATTGATGGGTGGCGCAAAAACGCAGCCAAAAAACGAAAAAATATCAGTTTTTGCTGTGTTTTTTTGTGCTAAAACCTGATGAAGTAGAATCATTTTTTCTTTTGCACTAAACTTTATCAGCATGCACAAGAGAAAAATGTACCCTGACAAAAATGTTTAAAAAAAACGCACCAGAAAACGCCACAAAACAAACTAAGCATGTGAACATAGCCTTAGAAGTTTAAAGTACCGTATTTTTCGGATTTATAAGACGCACATTTTTCCCCAAAATTTTTGGGGAAAATGGGGAGTGCGTCTTATAATGCGGATATACCTTACCGGCCGTGGTGGAGCGGGGGTCCCAGGGTCGCTGCTGGAGGAAGCAAATAATGGAGCATTGCTGCAGGCTGGGATCAGGGGGTGTTCCGATGTGCGCCTCTGTGGGTGTTTGGGTGTGGGGGCTCTGCAACTTTTTGTGAAGCCCAAGAGCCCCCGCAAACTACATGATTTTAATGTGTGGTGGACTCTGGGAAAATGGCTGCTGGGGCATGCGCAGATGGAGATCTTGACACCAAGATCTCTGGAGATGAGATCTCAGCGCCGAGATCTCCATCTGCGCATGTCCGGCAGCCATTTTCCCATAGTCAACCGCACAGTAACCATGTAAGTTGCGGGGGCACTGGGCTTTCAAAAAAATGTCGGCAGAGACCCCGCACTACCAAACACCCCGCAGCGGCGCACATCGAAACACCCCTCATTCCCAGCCTGTGGCCTGCAGCAACGCTCCACTTTTGCCTCCTCTAGCAGCAACCCTGAGACCCCGCTTCACCACAGCCACCACCCCCGGTATGCAATAAGAACCATGGTTCTAAGAAGCATCACATTTTAATTTAAAAAAAATTTCCTATTTTTTCTCCTCAAATTTGGTGTGCTTCTTATAATCCGGGTGCGTCGTTTATTTTTTCCGCAAAATACGGTATATGCTTATCTTTTCCATGAAAAATATATATTTTATATCTAATTACCTGGAAAGTTTTAAATTGCAGACGCAGTATGCATTTGCATATTTTTCATGACACACCTGTTTATGGGGCTGCAAATTAAGCGCTCAATGGCATTGTCCATGTTCCTCCTTTGTCTCAATGTCTTTGCTTATTTGCTTTCCTCCATCTTCCTTCTCACTTCATTGGTAACACTATAAGCAGTGCTGATTCTAGCTTTCCTGTTGAAAATTGAAATTGTGTCCCTCTCTGCAGTGCAATATAACTTCGAGTGAATAACACATATTCTGCTTCAGTTTTTTGCATTTTAGTATTTACGGAATTCTTGTATCATAAGAATGACCTGGAGACATAATTCCTCAGTTCAGTACAATTACAGAAAAACCAAAGATATTTTTTTAATGTGACAAGTGAAAAAAATCCTGAAGTTTAAAAAAAAAATGGTTTTGTTGCCATTTTCCAAGACCCATAATGTTTTTTTTTCTACCGATGGTGCTGGGACCTAACAAGGTTTGTGTTTTGCATGATGAGCTGATAGTTTTATTGATATCAATTTGGAGTACATACAGAGTTTAGATTTTTTTTTATTGAATTGATTTAGAGAGGCGTGGTGGTGACCAAAAAAACTTAAATATTGTGTTAGATTTTTTTCCCTTTCTGTCTTTTACCATATCAGTTAATTTTATATTTTGCTAAACCAGACTAATACAGATGTTTAATTTCTTTACTTTTATTGGGGCAAAATAGGCATTTTGACTTTTTATATTTTTTCATTTTTTATTAATGTATGTTAAAACATTTTTTTATTTTTCTTCATTATCTTTTAATTATCTTAGTTGACTTGAACCTGTGATTGTGAAGTGATCACTTATTCTTTATATTACAATATACAGTATTTCAGTGTATAGGACAAAAAAACATTCTGCTATGAAGCCCAACCTGTGGTTGAGCTTCAAAGGAGAGCCAAAATGGCACAGACAAGAGCCTTCAACGGGACCCTGATTTTCATGGCAAATCTTCATTACCCATGATCATTAGTGACAGCTGTCGGCTATGTAATATAGCTGGCATTCCCACTTGTGGAGCAGGCTCAGCTCTTGAGCCAGCTCCTCCCACCCATACTAAAGCTGAGCGTTGAGATGACTTGCCTTGTGGCAGAAATAACCCTGACTATAATTAATGTAAGTAGTAGTGACTGGAAATGACTAAACCATAAAACATATAGCTACATCAACCTACACATATGACTGCATAGAAACTTCACTAATAAGGTAATAAGATATTTTAAGATATTTTTACTACAGTATGTACAAAGTTGCTTATTTGTTATTTTAGAATTATTGGAGCAAAGAAGAACACTTTATTAAATTTGCACATACAAGACTGGTATTTTCACAATACAGATAGGATGATCAGAATTATGCAATTATTATTATTACTATACTAAGTAGTAGGTGGATCACATACCACTGAAAATATTGACACTTTAGAACTGGGGTGGGGAATCTTTTTTTCTGCCAAGTGCCATTTGGATATTTGTACCATCCTTCGGGGGCCGTACAAACTCCGCCCACAAAGTACATCCTGACTCTGGCACTGGTCTCAAGGCGTAATCTTTCATTGCATGCCCTTCAGTGTTCAGTAGTGAACACTGTGTGTGTGCTAACAGAGCAAGAAGAAATTAATGAGCTGGTGGCAATCAAAATACAGCTCTCTGCCAAAGCACTATGGTCCCTGAGAATCTGCCTGTGGGCCGGATAAAAGGCCATTGAGGGCCGTAAATGGCCCTGGGGCCTGAGGTTCCCCACCCCTGCTTTAGAACATATACATAAATGTGCCAAATGCATACTGGTCAATATATAGGGAGTCAGGAAGGACTTCTGCCTTTTACATTAAACTGTAGCACTCCATATAATTAATGAATGTATGTCAGGTCTTCATTTCGGTCAAATGTGTCCCTTTTGTGAATGTCATTGTACAGTAAGGAAAGTGTACGTATGTTTTTAGGGTGGATGCATTATTTAGATGTATTGGTCTTCTCTTTGACATACCATCAGCAGCTTTTAGGCTCTGATGGTTGGGGGGGAGGGACAGCGATTGATTGAAAAGTTTGTACAAAGTGTGCCTGCTTTGCTGAGCACTAGTTATGAATGGATGTTAAGTCATTGCAGTTCCTGAAAAACGTGTTTAGCAAATTCACATTTTTTCCTGTGAGTTTCATGTCAATTGCTAGGTCAACTTGTTTCAACTTGACTGATATGTAAGACACATATTTGTTAGTGATGATCAGGCAATAAAATGCTCGAATGTTATGTACTTGAATAAAGCAGGTCGGATGCTCGGACGGACTTGATTCGAGTAACAAGTATAATAGAAGTCAAAAGGAATCTCAAGCATTTTTCCAGCAGACCGGAAGAGGAGTTCAGGGGGAGCAGGAAAATCACTAAAATGGAATGAAAAATATTTAGAGTTGAGAGTCCTCAGTGGTTGATACCTTTTAATGGCTAACTGAAAATATGGTAACAAATTGCAAGCTTTCGAGACTACTTAGGTCTCTTCATCAGGCGAAGACTAATACAAAATCTGAAGAATCACATATTTATATACAACAGGACACAGGAATAATGCAATAGGTAAGTCAAGTGACGTGAAGCAGAACTGTCATTATGGCAGAGGGATGAAAAAATGGAATGGGAACAGCATGAGAAGACACCTAGACACATCTCTGACTCCCAGCTCACTGCTGAGGACAATGTTGTCAGGGTATTGCTTCACTTTTACGAACTGACAATGAAACATACCAAACCGAAGATAAAATGGATTTTACAGGAAAATTTTTTAGAAAACATTATTTCCTGTTAGAATGATTAGTATATAAGTTAAATTAAAAAGAGAGAAAAAAAACACCTCCTCCACCCCTTAGGCCGGCGTCAGACACAACGTATTAAAATACGGACCGTATTGTACGGACATAATACGCAGAAATATTCCTTAAACAGTGATCCGTATGTCATCCATTGTCAAGGTGTGGCTCAGTTTTTTGCGCATGTAAGCATCCGTATGTCATCCGTTTATGGCGAGATTTCTCTCGCCGGCTTGCAAAACTAACATATAATGGATCCCAATGACAGGTTTTATACACATAGACAGGTATATACACATGGAATACATATATATACAGTATATATACATGTCATTGTGACACATATATATATATATAATTATAGTTCATACAGTTCTTACATAGCATAATAGCCGCTAATTCAATCATTACAGAACCCAACATGAAATGACACATGGTTTACATACAGTAAACTATTTCATTTCATTTAGTTTGATATATGGTTTTGATTAACAATTAGATGAGTGTATGTGTGCAAAATTTCGGACGTGTAGGTGTTAATTTAATATGTAAATTCGTTGAAAAAAATGCATGGTGTTATGAAATGGTAGCCGAGGAGGATAGTAACAAAATAGCCAAGGCAGCCAGTCACCCAGAGAGGTTGGTAACTAATGGATTGCAGACCCCTAAACTAACCGCACAACTAGAAGCAGCCGTGGGACGTACCTACGATGACCTAGATGCCTCGACACAGTCGGAGAGTTAGCTAAGCTTTCCCCTTTCTATCTTTAGTTTAACTGCCCCGGAGTAGCGCCCCAAATGAATAGGTAGCCCCACTCATATATTGGTGGTGAGACAAGATGAAATACAAACGCAGGCAGAAAATAGAGTAAGCAAACACTGGGGCCAAAAACTGTCTAGATAGGACAGGACAGAAAAGAATACTTTCTGCAAACCAGCAAAACCCTAGGAAAAATTCCAACACTTCTGATTCCAAAAAAATACTGAGACCACACGATCTCACCCTTCTATAACAGAAGTCTGGTGTGAACAGGTAGCTACCCAGCAGCCACTGAAATAACAGGGACTGAACAAATGAACAGAGATAACTGAGAAATAGAGACCAGCGCAGACCCCAGAAGGGGACCCGGCTGACCTCACTCAGAAGGGAGAAAAACAAAAGAAAAACAAAACGACAGAAACAAGCAGAAAATAGCTTATCTGAAAGTTGCAGGAGATCGCAGCAAGACGACTTCCAAACTGGACCAGGAACAGACAACAAATCACCGGCGAGGATCATGGGAAAAGTTACTCCCTTAAATCTCCCAGTCATCATTGCCAATCGTCCGCAGCTGAATCCTCAGCTGAAGAGCCTCTGTCAGACAAGGCCGCTTCATTAATATCAACAGCCACCAGAGGGAGCCCCAACTCAGAATCCAGTGTATTCACAACAGTACCCCTCCCTTGAGGAGGGGTCACCGAACCCTCACCTGCGCCACCAGGCCGATCAGGGTGAGCCCAGTGAAAGGCGCTAACCAATCTCTCCGCATGAATGTCAGAAGCAAACACCCAAGAATTGTCCTCCTGACCATAACCTTTCCACTTAACCAAGTACTGGAGTCTCCATCTTGCCAGACGAGAATCCAATATCTTCTCCACTTCATACTCCAGATTGCCCCAACCAAAACAGGCTCCGGGGTCGCAGTCATAGGAACCACTGGTTCAAAAACCTTTTCAATAAAGATTTGTGGAAGACTTTGAGAATCTTAAACATCCCTGGAAGAGCCAAACGGAAGGAAACGGGATTAAGAATTTCCAAGATCTTATACGGTCCAATGAACCTTGGCTTAAATTTTGGAGACACAGAATCCAGTGCATTCACAACAGCGTGGGCTCCCGCGGTATTTTCTCCGCTAGACAGGGAAAGCCAGTGAGTTAGGACAGATATTACTAGCTTTGACCATTGTTTTTTAGGCCCCCCCTGGCTACTAACATCTGGCCCCAGCCACCCCAGAAAAGGCACATCTATTATTAGATGCGCCTTTTCTGGCACTTAGCCCGTCTATTCCCATTGCCTTTAGTGGTGGCTAATGGGTTAATAATGTGTTAGTGTCACCTTGCTATTGAAAGGTGACATTGATCCGGCTTAACCCTAGTGATGGATTGCAGCGTGGGACCTGACTGCACGGCGGTGAGGTATAGATATTGTTGCTTTTTTATTTTACTTTTATTACAGGAGAACAATAGATTTAGAAGGATTACCAGTACAATAAAATGTGATCAAAAACTATGTGTCATTATTTGTTTAAAATAATTTTTAATTAATGTGTGTTTTTTTAACCATTTGCTACAATGGGATTAATAATGGGAGAGTTGTCTAATTGACAACTCTCCATTATTAACCCGGATTAATGTCACCTTTATTATTGTATTGGTTACTATTTGTTTTTTTTTTAAATTTTTTATGTAAGCTGTTTTTGATGTTAGAGTAGTTACTTGAAAATATGGGGATCCTTGACGTGGGTTGCAAGCTTATCTATCTTGGCCAAAATAGTATCCAATACCTCATTTAATGTATTTATCATATGCATTAATTTTTGCACTTTTTATGATATCATTTTTTGCAGGATGCGGCTAGGCCTCTTTTTGTTGGCTTAGCTTTTTAGGGTGTCTGTCCCTGTGTGTTGCATATTATTGTGCTGAGCAGTCCGCCTCTTAATACGAGGGCGTCATTAATAGGTTGCAAGTCAGACACTTTGCCTCACACTTACCTGTGTGACTGGCGTCCTATGCAAGCCATATCAATGTGCAATTTTTTTCTACTACTTTAGGCAGCCAACCCCTCCATAATCTGGTAGGTGCTGGGGTGGCTGTTTTTAGCAGTAGTTTGCACCTGTGCTGCCCTTTACCCTCATAAGGGTATGTCCACACGTTGCGGATTGTGCTGCGGATCCGCAGAGGATTTGGCCCTGCGGATCCGCTGCAGATCCGCAAGTGATGTATAGTACAATGTTAGTGAATGGGAAAAAAAACCCCGCTGTGCACATGCTGCGGATTTTTCCGCGCTGATTTGCTGCAGATTTAAATCCGCAGCATGTCAATTCTTTGTGTGGAATCCGCAGCGGTTTTACACCTGCTCCATTATTGAAATCCGCAGGTGTAAAACCGCAGGGGAAATCCATACAAAAACTGCGGAAAATTTGCAGTAAAATCTGCACTAAATCCGCAGTTAAAACGCAGGTCATTTTACCTGCGGATTTAGGAAAATCCGCGTGGAAAAATCCGCAATGGAATCCGCAGCGTGTGCAAGGGGCCTTACTGGAGGCCTGCTGCATCCTGCTAGATGCACATTTGTCATCAGACAGGGTTTTGGGAAGGCTGTATCTTATGGTTAGAGTTGAGCGATACTTTCCGATATCCTAAAGTATCGGAATCGGAATGGTATCGCCGATACCATTAAAATATCGGCGATACCCGATACCGATACCGGAAGTCCCATGTAAGTCTATGGGAAACAAAATATCGCAACTAAAAAAACCTCTTTCTTTCCTTGTAAACACTAAATATACACACATAGAATACATATATATATATATATATACATGTCATTGTGACATATATATATACATATATGTATAGTTTATACACTTCTACATAGTAAAATATCCTCTGATTCAATTGCCGGGTAAAGCCGGCTTCTGTGAAAAGACAGAAGCACCCGACATGAAATGACACTTGGTGTACATAGGGTTAACCATGTCTTTTCATGTCGTTTGCTATCTGATTTGCACAAACAATTAAATCAGTCTATGTGTGCAAAAATTCACACCTGTAGGGGTTAATTAAAGGTGTAAATTCGTTGTAAAAAAAACGGACTTTTTTGCTACGAATTTACACCTTTAATTAACCCCTACAGGTGTGAAATTTTGCACACATAGACTGATGTAATTGTTTGTGCAAATCAGATAGCAAACGACATGAAAAGACATGGTTAACCCTATGTACACCAAGTGTCATTTCAAATGACACTTGGTGTACATAGGGTTAACCATGTCTTTTCATGTCGTTTGCTATCTGATTTGCACAAACAATTACATCAGTCTATGTGTGCAAAATTTCACACCTGTAGGGGTTAATTAAAGGTGTAAATTCGTAGCAAAAAAGTCTGGTTTTTTTACAACGAATTTATACCTTTAATTAACCCCTACAGGTGTGAAATTTTGCACACTTACACTCATGTAATTGTTTGTGCAAATCAGATATCAAACTACATGAAAAGACATGGTTAACCCTATGTACACCAAGTGTCATTTCATGTCGGGTTCTGCATTTTCACAAAAGCCGGCAATTGAATTAGCGGCTATTATACTATGTAGAAGTGTATGAACTATAAATATAAATATATATATATGTGTCACAAATTCATTGACATGTATATATATATATATATATATGAGGTGTAAAATTGCTGAAAAAAAATGCGTGGGCTCCCGCCCTATTTTCGCAACCAGACAGACAAAGCCAGTGAGTGGGGGCAGATAATAATAGCCCAGAGAGGGACCATTTTTTTTTGGCCCCCCCCGGCTACTTAACATCTGCCCCAGACACCCCAGAAAGGGCAAATCTCTAATTAGATTTGCCCTTTCTGGCACTTTGCCCGTCTATTCCCATTGCCCTGTAGCGGTGGCGAATGGGTTAATAAGGGGTTAAAATGACCTTGCAATTGAAAGGTCACTTTAAGCCAGGTTAATAATTGAGAGCTGTCAATTAGACAACTATCAATTATTAATCCTATTGTATAAAAGAAAAATCAAACACACACACTTTAAAAAAAGAAGTTTAATGAAATAATCACACAGTTTTTGACCATATTTTATTTACCTGCTAAAACCATTTCCTGTAATAAAAATAAAATAATAAAGCAAATATTATTCTTACCAATCCGATGCACAGTCAGGTCCCACGGTGTAATCCTTCAGAAAGGGTTAATGTTTACTGCAGGGACCGCAGCTAATGCTGCAGCCTCACAGTAAACCCCCAAATGAATGAGTTCCTCTCCTGGCTGACAGGAGAGGAAGTGGAAAGCTTAATTGATTGCTTTCCACTTTCACTTCAGGTCAGCCAGGGACACCATCAGTGACGTCAGAGGGAACTGATTAACAAAAATAGGGGTTCCCTTCGAAAAAAAAATGGCGTGGGGTCCCCCCTATTTTTGTTAACCAGCCAGATGAAGCAGACCGCTGAGGCCTGGATTTTCAGGCTGTTAAGGAGCCAAGATCCATGGACCTTGCCAGCCTGATAATACCAGGCCACAGCAGTCTGCATATCTTGGCTGATTAACAAAAATAGGGGATCCCCTCGAAAAAAATTGGCGTGGGGTCCCCCCTATTTTTGTTAACCAGCCAGATGAAGCAGACCGCTGAGGCCTGGTTTTTCAGGCTGGTAAGGATTTAATATCCATGGACCTTGCAAGCCTGATAATACCAGGCCACAGCAGTCTGCTTAGCTTGGCTGGTTAACAAAAATAGGGGATCCCCTCGAAAAAAAAACGGCGTAGGGGTCCCCCTATTTTTTGTTAACCAGCCAAGTAAAATGCAGACTGCTGCGGCCTGGTATTAAAAGACTGTCAAGGCCCATGGATTTTGGCCCTCAACAGCCTGATAATACCAGGCTACAGCAGCCCCACATTTGGCGCATCAAAAGATGTGCCAATTGTGGCACTTTACCCGGCTCTTCCCACTGCCCTGTAGCGGTGGCAAGTGGGGTAATGAGGGGTTAATGTCACCGTTGATTGCACGGTGACAATAAGCCCGGTTAATAATGGATAGGCGTCAATAAGACACCGATCCATTATTAATCCCAAAGTTTTTAAATGTGTAAAAAATAGACACAGCAAGAAAAAAGTCTTTTAATGAAATAAAAGAGACAACACAGTTTTCATTTTTTTTATTACTCTCTCATTCCTGCGACGCCATCGATCTCCTGTAAAAAAATAAATAAAACAAACCAACAGTATACCACCTGTCCGACGCAGTCCATAGTAACGTAGTAACGAGTGTCCCACGACGATCCAGCTCTGCTACATCGCAATGACAGGCAGAGCCTGTCATCGCAACGCAGCACAGCTGATTACCTGCTTCCCCGGCGGTGACGTCATCGGACTGACTGCTTTACGGCCGGGATTACCCAGCAGTCACTGCAGTTATCGCGAGAAACTGCATGTGACCGCTGGGGAGAAGAGGATGGCAGCCATGAAGCAGTCCAGGACGTGACCGCCGGAGATCTTCTGCCAGGTAAGTGCCGCTGACTCCTGACAGACCCAACAGACGGACACTGACAGTGACAGTGACATCCCGATTCCGGTATCCGATATGACGAAAATATCGGAACTCGGAATCGGAATTCCGATACAGCCAATATCGGCCGATACCCGATATTTGCAGTATCGGAATGCTCAACCCTACTTATGGTATGTGATTTTTTTTTTTTTTAATTTTTTATGTAAGCCATTAATCAGAGAGTCAGCACAGAGACTAAAGGTAACATGGAAGGAGCTGCAGAGTTCCCAACAGAGACTGGAGTATCTGTCCATACGACCACATTAACCCCTTTCCACCTGAGACGTAACCATACATCCCTGTGACCCGGGACTTATTGACCTGTGCCATATGAATACTTCTCAACTGTTTTGCACACACAGATGCTGTCACTCATTCGCCGTCGGGTGTCAGCTGATTCTGACAGCTCACACCCGGCACTCAGTGGCAGAAGCGGTCCCCTCTGTCATTGGATCAGAGACCCTGCGACATGGGGACGTCCTGATTGTTGCCATGGTGACCCGATGTCGTCATGACGATATCCGGATCACCACAGCTAGCAAAGTTGATGATGAAGCAACTTTGTCAGTGCAACGCTGACAGTTTGCATAGCATAGGGATGCTCCTACATCTCTATACTATACAAGCAATCAGATTATCCAAAAAAGATCTGGAAGCATATAGCCATGTATCAAACACTTTATTGAAAAATATATAAAAAATTCCATAAACAACTTTTAAAAATGGGATGTATATCCAATATAGCACTGCAGTGGGCCTTATATACTTATAAAGTGTTTGATACATGGCTATATGTGTCATGTGTGCATCGCCACGAAGATCGTCGCGGTTGCACATTCTGACTTCTCACAGCTGAGTTGCTGTTTCTTTGTGTTTGGCAGTTAGGGAGTTAATTCTGTCTGTGCTCAGTTCTGGGACTGGGTGCAGTTTCTCCCGGCTGCAATTAATTATTTGTTGATTGGTTTCCTTTAAATCTCTGGTTGTCTGTGTTGGGAGTTGCCAGTGAAATTCTTCATGCAGACCACAGATAGGATTGTATCTGTATAGACTTAAGTTAAAGAGCTCCTTAGTTGTTTTAAGCTCACCTTGCTTAGAGTTTAATATCCCAGATCATTTATGTTCCTTCTGTGTTTGAGTGTGTATGCAAGTCTGTGTTTTCTCCAGTCTGTCTTATATGTCTAATCTGTGTATTTAGCAGAGATCAGCCCATATCCCTTTGGTGGTAATCAGTATCCTTCTTAGGACTGATTACAGGGTTCAGGGACTGAGAGGAGACAGGGTTAGGCTGGAGACTTGGACCTCTGAACCATTATCAGTACCTCCAAGGTGAGGGATTAGTTAGGACCCAGTTTAGGGTCAGGTTAGACTCCCGGTCCTCCTCTTTCCTGTGACAGTGTATCAAGTCCTCAAGATTAACCCTGAGTTCAACGGATATCGTGTCAGGTAAATCTATTCTATATTTACATGCTGATGTTGCTAATCTATATGTTGTATAGAGTGTTGTTCTTTTAAGAATAGTTTACTGACATCGTACACATATCATAAGACCGCGTGACATTTTCACTGGCCAATAAAATTATTCCCAGTTGCCATGGATCCAGTAGCCCAGCTGGCTCTGCAGTTGCAGGGATTATCCATGGAGCTGACGGACATTAAGTCCAAAGTTTTGTCTCCCTCGGAGCAAACCAGATTTGAACCTAAAGTAGCTCTCCCGGACGGGTTCACTGGTGGGCGAGACAAATTTTTTACCTTCAGGGAAGCATGTAAATTGTATTTTCGGCTTCGGCCTCGATCATCAGGGAGTGAAGAGCAGAGAGTGGGAATTGTTATCTCGCTCCTACAAGGGGACCCTCAATCCTGGGCCTTCTCCCTTCCTCCGGGATCCCCGGCTCTACAGTCAGTAGATCGATTTTTTACTGCCCTGGGTTTGGTATATGATGACCCAGATCGGGTCTCTCTTGCTGAGACAAAATTACGTAATATACAGCAGGGAGATCGTCCGGCGGAGGAATTTGCTTCTGAGTTCCGTAGATGGGCCACAGATACTCAGTGGAATGACCCAGCTCTTAGAAGCCAGTTTTGTCATGGGCTTTCTGACAAATTAAAGGACGTTTTGGCTCAGTATGATTCTCCTCCATCACTGGAGGCTGCTATGGCCCTAGCTATCCGTACTGATAGACGGCTCGGGAGAGGTGCGAGGTAACTCCGCCCCCTGTTGTTACTCCACCTACTACTAAAGTCCCTTATGTTGAGGTTCCCCTTGTCTGTTCGGAGGAGCCTATGCAGTTGGGAGGGACATCATTTCGTAGGAGGGGATTGGCGGTACGCCGCAGGACTAGAAGGTGTTTCTTCTGCGGGAAAGAGGGACATTTTGTTGGGGGATGTCCATCCGTGCCTTGTTGAGCAAAAAGTCGCCGGAAAATTGTTAATCCCAGGTTGTGTGGTGGACGACAACCTGGGAGTATGTATTTCGTCCGCTAGTTCTTCTCAGTTCCTTGTACCAGTGGAGGTGGTGGTTGGTACGAGAGTGGAGAGATTTTCTGTTCTTCTTGATAGTGGGTCCGGGGCTAATCTGGTTGACGCTCAGTTTGCTCAGGCTCAAGGTATGCATCTGAGTGTATTGGTCAAACCGATCCCTATATTCTCCATTGACGCCAGGCCTCTCGGCCAAGGTAGCTTTGTTCATGAGGTTCATAACATTGACCTTCGGGTAGGGGCAATACATAGGGAACTATTATCTTGTTATGTGTTGGAGGGTCTACCTACTCCTATTGTGTTGGGACTTCCTTGGTTGGTTAAACATAACCCTGTGATTAATTGGCAGTCCAGAGATATAAGCCAATGGGGGGAGTTTTGCAAAAGTAACTGCATGAACACAGTCATCAGTGCGGTCGTGCCTAGTACTTTGCCTCCTTTTTTGGAGGACTTTGGGGATGTGTTCTCTGAGGAGGGGTGTCAGGAGTTGCCTCCTCATCGCGTGTATGACTGCTCTATTAATTTACTTCCTGATGCTAAGTTACCTAAAGCTAGGTTATATAACCTTTCTGGTCCTGAGAGGCAGGCTATGAAAGATTATATTTCGGAAAGTCTGGCCAAAGGGCATATTAGACCTTCATCTTCCCCAGTGGCCGCGGGGTTCTTCTTTGTGAAGAAAAAAGATGGAGGCCTACGCCCTTGCTTGGATTTCCGCGAACTTAATCGGATTACTGTTCGAGATCCGTATCCACTCCCTCTGATTCCTGATCTCTTCAATCAAATTGTTGGCGCCAAATGGTTCTCTAAATTGGATCTCAGGGGGGCGTATAATCTGATTAGGATAAAAGAGGGGGATGAGTGGAAAACGGCGTTTAACACGCCGGAGGGACATTATGAGAACCTTGTCATGCCTTTTGGTCTGACTACTGCACCAGCAGTATTCCAACATTTTGTTAATGACATTTTTCGTCATCTGGTGGGGCTGTTTGTGGTCGTATATTTGGATGACATTTTAATTTACTCACCAGATCTTGTGTCTCACCAGGAGCATGTGAGACAGGTGTTGCAGATCTTGCGAGACAATAAACTATACGCCAAACTGGAAAAGTGTGTATTCGCCGTACAGGAACTTCAGTTTTTGGGTTTCTTGGTGTCAGCCTCCGGTTTCCGTATGGACCCTGAAAAGGTGAGAGCAGTGCTTGAATGGGATCAGCCAGAGGATCTTAAGGCTCTGCAGCGTTTTCTGGGGTTTGCTAACTACTACCGGAAATTTATTTGTAATTTCTCATCTGTTGTCAAACCTCTCACTGACATGACAAGAAAAGGGACGGATTTTTCTAAATGGTCGGACAAAGCTTGCCAAGCTTTTTCCTCTTTGAAAAAATGTTTTGCTTCGGCACCCGTTCTCATCCAACCAGATGCATCACAGCCGTTCGTTGTGGAGGTGGACGCGTCTGACGTAGGGGTGGGTGCAATATTGTCCCAGGGTCCGTCCCCTGGTAAATGGCATCCGTGCGCTTTCTTTTCTAAAAAATTGTCGTCCGCCGAAAGGAATTATGATATCGGCAATAGGGAACTTTTGGCCATTAAGTTGGCTTTTGAAGAATGGCGTCACTTTTTGGAGGGGGCAGTCCACCCGGTCACCGTCATTACTGATCACAAGAACCTGCTGTATTTGGAATCTGCTAAGCGTCTGAATTCCAGACAAGCTCGATGGTCGTTGTTTTTTACCAGGTTTAATTTTGTTGTCACTTATCGCCCTGGATCTAAGAATGTTAAGGCGGATGCCTTGTCTCGCAGTTTCCCAGGGGCCGGGAAAATGGATGACCCGATTCCTATCCTTCAGGAGGGGGTGGTAGTGTCAGCTGTATGTTCTGAGCTTGAGGAGGAGGTGTTAGAGGCTCAGGGGGACGCCCCTACAGGACCTCCAGGGAGACTGTTTGTCCCAAATCAGTTGAGACAAAGGTTATTGAGGCACATCATAATTCTGCTTTAGCAGGACATCCAGGGAGTAAGGCTACTTTAGATCTCCTTTCTCGCCGGTTTTGGTGGCCTAACGTTAATAAAGATGTTTTAACTTTTGTCGCGTCCTGTGGGGTTTGTGCTCGCTCTAAGACCCTCATACCCGTCCGTCTGGGACCCTCTTACCCTTGAAACTTCCGGAGCGTCCATGGACTCATTTGTCTATGGACTTCATCACGGACCTTCCTCAGTCGTCAGGGAAGACTGTCATACTGGTGGTTGTTGACAGGTTCAGTAAGATGGCACATTTCATTGCTCTTCCTGCCCTCCCTAATGCTAAAACTCTGGCGCAGGTGTTCATTGGGGAGATTGTGAGACTTCATGGGTTGCCTTCTGATGTGGTGTCAGATAGGGGTCTCAGTTTGTGTCCAAGTTTTGGAGGGCATTTTGTTTACGTCGGGGGATGCAATTGTCATTTTCCTCGGCTTTTCATCCGCAGACCAATGGTCAGACAGAGCGTCTGAATCAAAGCCTAGAGACTTATCTTCGGTGTTTTGTCTCAGAGAACCAGGAGGACTGGTCTTCTTTCTTGCCTCTGGCAGAGTTCGCTCTTAACAACAGGCGGAGCGAGTCCACTGGTAAGTCCCCGTTTTTTGGGGCATATGGTTTTCATCCCAGTTTTGTACATTCAATGGGGGGGGCCCTTCTGGGGTTCCTGAGGAGGAGCGTTTCTCGTCGTCACTTGCTTCAGTGTGGAGAGGTGTATTGAATAATCTGAGTGCTATGGGGAACCGTTATAAACGTATGGCTGATAGGAGGAGAGTTTCTGGTCCAGATCTTAATGTGAACGATCTGGTATGGTTGTCTACCAGGAATATAAAACTTAAAGTTCCCTCCTGGAAGCTGGGCCCCAGATTCATCGGGCCGTACAGGATCAGTTCCATAATTAATCCTGTGGCATTTCGTCTGGACCTCCCTCCTACGTTTAAAATCCACAATGTGTTCCACAAGTCATTACTTAAGAGGTACGTGGCACCAGTCATACCATCACCTCTACCTCCTCCTCCAGTGGTGGTCAATGGTAACTTGGAGTTTCAAGTGTCAAAGATCATTGACTCACGTCTGAATCGCCGGTCCCTTCAGTACTTGGTGCATTGGAAGGGGTATGGTCCAGAGGAGAGGACGTGGGTTCCTGCGTCTGACATTAACGCAGATCGTTTGGTGCGCACCTTCCACAGAACTCACCCGGGCAAACCTGGCCCTGAGGGTCCGGAGGCCCCTCGTAGAAGGGGGGGTACTGTCATGTGTGCATCGCCACGAAGATCGTCGCGGTTGCACATTCTGACTTCTCACAGCTGAGTTGCTGTTTCTTTGTGTTTGGCAGTTAGGGAGTTAATTCTGTCTGTGCTCAGTTCTGGGACTGGGTGCAGTTTCTCCCGGCTGCAATTAATTATTTGTTGATTGGTTTCCTTTAAATCTCTGGTTGTCTGTGTTGGGAGTTGCCAGTGAAATTCTTCATGCAGACCACAGATAGGATTGTATCTGTATAGACTTAAGTTAAAGAGCTCCTTAGTTGTTTTAAGCTCACCTTGCTTAGAGTTTAATATCCCAGATCATTTATGTTCCTTCTGTGTTTGAGTGTGTATGCAAGTCTGTGTTTTCTCCAGTCTGTCTTATATGTCTAATCTGTGTATTTAGCAGAGATCAGCCCATATCCCTTTGGTGGTAATCAGTATCCTTCTTAGGACTGATTACAGGGTTCAGGGACTGAGAGGAGACAGGGTTAGGCTGGAGACTTGGACCTCTGAACCATTATCAGTACCTCCAAGGTGAGGGATTAGTTAGGACCCCAGTTTAGGGTCAGGTTAGACTCCCGGTCCTCCTCTTTCCTGTGACAGTGTATCAAGTCCTCAAGATTAACCCTGAGTTCAACGGATATCGTGTCAGGTAAATCTATTCTATATTTACATGCTGATGTTGCTAATCTATATGTTGTATAGAGTGTTGTTCTTTTAAGAATAGTTTACTGACATCGTACACATATCATAAGACCGCGTGACAATATGCTTCCAGATCTTTTTTGGATAATCTGATTAATGGGAAGGGCCATTTCCCTAGGCTCAAATCCTTAGGATATTTTGTAATTGTATTTCTGTACTTTGTTACAGTGTGTGGGGCCAGTATGGATATAAAAGCCAGAGATCATACCTGGCTCAATTGTATGGATACCGTTTTTAATGGGGATGTAGCATCCAATGGTTCGGCAGAAAGCGGGCAAAAATCAGACCTCAAAAGTTCAATGCGGAGTCTACTCAAAAGAAGGACTAGAATGTGGTGGACTAAAGCGTCATTAGAAAATTATTTGGCCAAAAAACCTAATCCCTAGAGGATTAAGAGTAAAAATTATGCCCTCTTATCCTGTAGAGGATCCCACTTTCAAAACCAGATGGGAAGAGGCTTGCAATATATGCTCGAGATCCCTCATTGAATTACTCATTGGTAACAATAAGAAAAGTATGGATAAATTAGATTCTGATATTGATTCAACCAAGGCCAAATTACTTGAAAAATTCTCTGGATTAGAGGCGGATGCCTTCTATAAGGAAATGAATGCTCAATTAAATATTTGGGAGAAGGAAGTTAAAGATACTAAAGCCAAAAAGTTTCAAAGGGACCTCACTGATTTCAAAAATGGAACAGTTTACAGATGGCAAAGTAGCTCCAGAGAAGGGAGCAGTAGCATAAGATCATCCTCAGTATCCTCTGTTTCATCAAGAGAGGATGATTATCATGAAGGTAATCGTATGTACAACTTAAGACGGAATGTTAAGAGAAGACACAACGAGTATTACAAGAGAAAGGATAGAAGGGCCGATATACCTACATCCTCCAAATTACAGGTAATGAATTTATCTGATATAGTATTAACTAAACATCAAATGGAGGTTTTAAGCCTAGGATTATCCTTTTCACCTACGGCCTCATTTAACTCTTTTTCAGCATTGACTGATTTGCATTTATTTGCGCGCAAATTAATACTTAAAAAACTTCATGATAAAAAAGAACATGGTGAGGAGTGGAGCACTAGGGAACTTGAAGCAATTTCCAATTTGGAAGAATTGAATGAGGAGGGTGCAACGTCTGACTATAGGGGTAAGTTCAGACCACCTATCCCGAAAAAAATTCCCTCCCCTGAATATCTCTCCTAATGTCGAGTTATTTGTTAAGTTAGTATCTGATGAGCTTGAAAAAATTCCCCCTGTGTCACTCATGGCAATCTACCTTTTGCCCAAAGGCAAGCGATTAA
>JARQOD010012710.1:0-18501 GCA_033576555.1 Oophaga sylvatica | reverse complement strand
CCCAGCACGTGCTCTGCCTTGCCTTATACCCTAGTGTGCTTCCCAGTGCTCGCTTTGCCTAGCCTTACTCTGCGTGCCCTCGTGCACATGCCTTCCACTGTTTTGTACTCTGCGTGTTCTCGTGTCCATGCTTTGCACACTTCCACTTCCTGCGTACTCCCGCCTTTCTGTGAGCCGGCCACCTGGTTCCAGCAGTCGTGGTACTTTGCTCCCCTGGGTCTGCCCCTGACGCTCCCTGTATAGGGGGTGGTTCTCACTAGGTCAGCTCACTCAGGGTGGGTTGGTATCGCGAGTATAATCAGGCCATGGACCCCACTGGTACCTCGGCCGCAACTACATTGTGTTCCAAATTATTATGCAAAAATTGTTTAGGAGTGATAAGGTAAGATTTTTTTTGTTTGTCAGGTAAACTCATTGATGGTGATGTGTCAGGGCTCTTTATATCACTGTAAGCAATTGCAGACACCTGTGCTAATTAGTTTGGCAGGTGTGTCCAATGAAAGGCAAGACTACTTAAGAAGGCTGTCCCACATTATTAAGAAGCCTACATTTTCTGCCAAAATGGGAAAGAAAAAGGATGTGTCGGCTGCTGAGAAGCAACAAATTGTGGAGTGTTTAGGTCAAGGCATAACTACAATCAACATTGCCAAGACACTGCATCGTAATCATCGCACAATCAAGGAGTATGTAGCTGATTCACAGTACACACGTGTGCGTGCTGATAAGGGAAAATTGAGGACTCTTTCCTACAGGCAATTACGTCAGGTTAAAAGAGCAGCGGCAAAAAAGCCTTGTCATAGCAGCAGACAAGTTTTTGAAGCTGCTGGTGCCTCCAACGTCCCCCGAACAACAAGATACAGGGTCCTTCAGAGGTTTGTAGCTGTGCGTAAGCCATCCTGTCGCCCTCCTCTATCCACTGCACACAAGCAGAAACGGCTCCAGTGGGCCAAACAATACATGAAGACTGACTTCAAAACTGTTTTGTTCACCGATGAGTGCCGTGCAACGCTCAATGGTCCAGATGGATGGAGTGGAGGATGGCTGGTTGATGGACACCCCATGCAAACACGGCTATGGCACCAACAAGGAGGAGGTGGAGTAATGTTTTGGGCTGGAATTATGGGGAGAGAGATTGTCGGCCCCTTTAGGATCCCTGAGGGGGTAAAGATGAACTCCATAGTGTATGTTGAGTTTCTCAAACAGCACTTCCTGCCATGGTTCAAGAAGAAGAACCGTGCATTCCGCAGCAAGATCATTTTCATGCATGATAATGCACCATCTCATGCTGCACATAACACATCTGCATCTCTGGCTGCTATGTGCATAAGAGGGGACAAACTTATGGTGTGGCCCCCATGCTCCCCTGACCTCAACCCCATTGAGAACCTCTGGAGCATCATCAAAAGGAGTGTCTATGATGGCGGGAGGCAGTTCACATCTAAGCAACAGCTCTGGAGGGTATTCTGTCCTCATGCAAAACAATTGAAGTAGAAACCATCCAAAACCTGACAAAAATTCAATGGACGATAGAGTTCAGAAGCTCCTTTCAAACAAGGGTCCTATGTGCAAATGAAACATCACCTAGAATAAAGTTTTGAGTTGAAAACTGATTTCAGTTTGTAAGAACCTGCTAATGCTATAATTTCAAAAATGACCATTTTTTTGTTCTTTATTAAAATGAAAAGGTTGAAAACTCTGCTGTGCATAATAATGTGGAACATGCATCTTGAGTGCAGTTTGAGTGTTTTATTTTGTAAAAAAATATACTGTTATCATAGAAAAACAGGCACAAAAAAACAAATATCCAAAAATGAAATAAAAAATCTCTGTTATCATAGGCAGTTTGTACAAAAACCTTTCAATTGTTCTCTAATAGTTATTTGACTGGAAAATTACAATGACTGAAATTCATATAGGTAATTTGGGAAAATCTGAGAAAATATTATTTGCGTAATAATTTGGAACACAGTGTAAAAAAGAGATGCTCTTTTTGCTTGAAAACCAGACATGGATTATGTCAGTTACGAAATCTATGGATACCCGGTTGTCCGCCTTACAGACCTCTGACCCTGGGAACGCCTCTCAGTTGGCCAGTCTCCAACAAGAGCTCACTCCACAAAATGACACTCAGGCTCACATCCTCAGCTATATGGCGTCAGTAGATAACCGACTCCTTTTCCTACAATCTGTTGCTTCCGTACCTGCCCAAGCTTCGGTCTCGTGTGGTATTCACAGGTACGTGGGATGCAGTGACGAGCCGGAGATGGAGCAAGCCTAAATTTAATCTTTATATAGGGGTTATACGAATAACTGGTAAGCTGACAATAGTTCTCCTCGCAGAGAAAGTAGACAATAATACACATCACTGAACAAACGACTACTCGGCAGGTGCCAACAACTATAGTGCCACGATATGACTGTCTACAAGTCCTAGAACTATAGTGCACAGTTAACGGAGTGTTACTTATCCTTCTCTGATGTCCGGCAGAGATGTCCAGGAGGCGTCCGTTCGGCCCAGCCGACGAGGAGCTGTCGAAGGCTTCGGGCGTTACTACGCCCAGATGCGGATGGGGTGCAACAGGCCCTGGAGAAGATCCCCGGCATCGGGACCGCCCCTCTCGGAGATGGGGCGGTGGCAGCCGCGGATCCTGACGTACAGGCCGCAGCCGTGGGATGGAGCGGGGCAGTGGCGGCCACGAGTGGCAGGGAACTTAAGTGACAGCCCCATTGGTTCCGGCCCAGTCACACAGTGGGGCTCTCTCTCCTACACTCGCACCCACAGCCCCACTTAGGCAAACCACCGCAATATAGTGGTGACCCTAAGTTGTGTCGGGGGTTTTTGAATCTATGTTGACTGCATTTTGAGCTTTTGCCACTGCAATATCCCACAGATCGAGCTAAGGTGGCCTTTATTGTTTCCCACTTAGAGGGGGAGGCAGTAGCATGGGTAAACCCCCTCTGGGAGCGTGATGATCCACTAGTCTATCAGTTCTCCATCTTTTTGGACACCTTCCGCAAGGTGTTCGACGAGCCAGGTCATCTGGTCTCCACCACCGAGGCCCTCTTTAACCTCCATCAGGGTACTCTATCCATTGGGCAATACACCATCCATTTTCGCACATTATCCTCCGAACTTGGTTGGAACAATGAGGCCCTCGTAGGAGTCTATTGGCATGGCCGGTCCGGTCAGATTAAAGACAAACTGGCAGGTCGGGATACCCCTACCTCTTTGGAGGACTTAATCTCTCTTGCGACATTCATTGATCTGCGTTTCCAAGAACGCACTCATGAGGCAGCCAGGGAGAGACGGCCTCCTTGTCTCTCTTTGTCTACTTGCAGTCCTTCCCACTTACGATCCGTGCTATCTTCGGCGGGCCCTGTATCTGAGCCTATGCAGGTGGACCGACTCAAGATGGCTGATCAGCGTCATAGGGAGAGACTTGCACAAGAGCTCTGTTTCTACTGTGGGAGTGCTTCTCACCTCCTTCGCTCCTGCCCCGAGAGGCTGGGGAAACTTCTCCCTAGGTGTATGTGACTCCTCTCTTCCCCTGACTGTGTCTGTTTTGTTGAATCTTGGTTCCAAGTGTTATTCTGAGGAGGCTTATGTGGATTCAGGCGCAGCAGGGACTTCATCAGGCTAAAAAATACCGGATTCCTGTCAGGTCCCTGGAGACTCCTAGGCTGATAGCTTCGGTCGACGGTAAGCCCTTACAGGAGACCATTACCCAGGTCACCGAAGAAGTGGAGCCGTAGATTGGAGCCCTGCATCAGAGATCTCCTTCCACGTCCTGTCGACTTTGTCCCACACGCTTCTTCTTGATCTCCCTTGGTTACGAGCACATGATCCAACTCTTGACTGGCGATCCGGCGATGTACTCCATTGGGGACCATCTTATCAGAAGAAGTGCCTGCTGTCCGTCCATCCAGTGGGTTCCGGCAGTCCGTCCTCGGCACCTGAAAGTCTGCCATCGGCTTATTGGTCTTTCGCAGATGTCTTCGACAAGAAGGAGGCTGAGACTCGGCCTCCACATTGACCTTACGACTGTTCGATTGACATCGTCCCTGGCTCTACCCCACCCAGGGGTAGAATATACCCGTTATCTCCTGCCGAAACCCAAGCTATGTTGGAATATATGCAGGAAAATTTAGCCAGAGGTTTCATCCGTAAATCTTCTTTGCCCGCAGGAGCGGGGTTTTCCTTTGTCAGAAAGAAAGACGGCTCCCTCCGTCCCTGCATAGACTACAGAGGGCTGAACGACATCACGATCAAAAACAAATACCCGCTGCCTTTGATCCCGGAACTTTTTGACCACCTAAGAGGTGCACAAATTTTCACAAAGCTGGATTTTCATGGGGCCTACAACTTGATCCGTATTCGTTCTGGTGACGAGTGGAAGACAGTCTTTAACACCCGAGACGGCCACTACAAGTATTTGGTCATGCCCTTCGGCCTATGCAATGCTCCAGCGGTGTTCCTGGAATTCGTGAATGAAATCTTCCAGGATATGCTGTACTCCTGCGTAGTGGTCTACCTGGATGATATCCTCGCGTTTTCTCCAGATCTGTCTACCCACAGAAAGAACGTGCGCCAAGTGCTCCTGCGTTTAAGAGAGAACCGCCTATACACCAAGATCGAGAAATGTGTTTTCAAACAAACGTCCTTACCGTTCCTGGAGTACATTATCTCAGACTCTGGTCTACGCATGGAC
Organism: Oophaga sylvatica; assembly: GCA_033576555.1. Taxonomy (NCBI): domain Eukaryota; kingdom Metazoa; phylum Chordata; class Amphibia; order Anura; family Dendrobatidae; genus Oophaga; species Oophaga sylvatica. Next base: position 13,792 of record JARQOD010012710.1, on the reverse strand, counting down.
CCGGCGAAAGTGTCCGCCGTTCTCAATTGGCCACGACCCCATGGGGTGAAAGCAATCCAGCCTTTCCTTGGCTTTGCGAATTATAATCAGCAGTTTGTCCCCCATTTTTCCTCTCTGGTTCAGCCTATCTCGTCTCTTATTTGCAAAGGAGCTAACCCTAATGCTTGGTCTCCTGAAGCAGAGGATGCCTTTCTATCCCTGAAGCAAGCATTCGCCACGGCTCCTGTGCTTCACCGTCCAGAGGTTAGTAAACCTTTCACTCTAGAGGTAGATGCATCCTCTACCAGGGCCGGCGCAGTTCTTCTGCAGAAGTCTTCTTCTGGACTCCTTGTCACCTGCGGTTTCTTTTCCAAAGTATTCTCCCCATCTGAGTGAAATTACGCCATTGGTGACAGGGAGTTGTTGGCCATTAAGTTGGCCTTGGAGGAATGGAGATACTTACTAAAAGTGCCATACTTCCGTTCAAGATCTTCATGGACAATAAAAACTTGGTGTACATCCAGACTGCACAAAGGCTCAACCCCCGGCAAGCCAGGTGGTCCTTGTTCTTCGCCTGCTTTGACTTTGAACTTCACTTCCGACCAGGCGATAAGAACTTTAAAGCTGATGCTATATCTAGATCTTTTCAGTCAACCGATACTGAAGAGGAACCTGCACATATCATCGACCCCACTAAGATAATTAGCATGGCTCCTGTCAACTTGACTTCTTTACCTCCGGGAAGGACTTTTGTGGCCGAGAGTAACCGAAGACAAGTGTTCTGCTGGGGACATTCATCCGAAATTGCCGGCCATGTTGGAGTCAAAAAGACTCTCTCTCTCTGTTATCCCGCTACTACTGGTGGCCATCTCTTTCTCAGGATGTCAAAGACTTTGTCGCTTCTTGTCCCTCCTGTGCCAAGAACAAGGTACCCAGACAACCACCCTCCGGCCTTCTGCTTCCTCTCCCTGTACCTTCGGCTCCATGGCAGCACATAGCTATGGATTTTATTACCGATCTGCCTTGTTTTTCTGGCTGTACTGTGATCCTGGTGGTTGTGGATCGATTCTCGAAAATGGCCCATTTTGTTCCTCTTCCCGGACTGCCCTCTGCTCCTGAATTGGCAAAGATTTTCATCACTCACATCTTCAGAATTCATGGCTTCCCACTGCATATCAAGTCACACAAAGGAGTTCAATTCACCTCCCGGTTCTGGAGAGCCCATTGTGGCCTTATGAAAGTGACACTGAACTTTTCCTCTGCCTATCATCCCCAAACCAATGGTCAAGTAGAGCGTACGAATCAAATCCTCACGTCTTATCTCTGTCACTTTTCGAAGGCTCGTATGAACGATTGGGTCAGTTTACTTCCATGGGCAGAGTTTGCGTACAACAACCACACTAGTGAATCTTCCTCCAAGTCTCCCTTCTTCATTGTCTTCGGACAGCATCCCAGTGTGCCTCTGCCGGGACCTTCTGTCTCGGGAGTGCCTGCGGCCGACTCTCTGTCCGTGGAGTTCTCCAGGGTCTGGCAGGAGACCAAAACTGCTCTCGAGAAAGCATGAGACAGGATGAAACACCATGCAGATAAAAGGAACCTGGACTCTCCTCCTTTTCTCCCCAGTGACAAGGTGTGGCTTTCCTCCAAATACATTCGCCTTAAGGTACCATCTTATAAACTGGGTCCTCGATACATTGGACCTTTTGAGGTCCTCAAGCGTATTAATGATGTGGCATACAAATTGAAGCTACCTGCCTCACTCCACATTCCCAATTCCTTCCATGTGTCCCTCCTCAAGCCTGTGGTGCTCAATCGGTTTCACCCTTCTCCGGGCCATGCACCTCAGCCTGTTGGCGTGGGAGATGAATTTGAGGTAAATGATATCCGGGCCATGAAGAAGGTACGAGGAAAAACCCTTTTCTTAATTGACTGGAAATATATATCACATCTCAAGATAAATGTATCCGTCTATATGACCTGACTTTCCTGATATTATAACTATTACCCCGAGCTAGATCTGTTATACCCAGTGGTTACAGTGATAGTGACCGTTCATGGCAACACTCCCCTTTATCGGTGATCTATCATACTAATCCTCCGGGTGGGTTTCTCTTAGCACTACTTATTTACACGGCTCTTGGATAATATTGTTTATGACTTTTAAGATTGGTGAATATTATTACCATCATTTTTATACCATCTTGGCAGAGATCTCAGGCACTGTATGTGTTAGGAGCTGATGAGTGGGACACTGGTCTCTCCTCTGATGCGGTGGACATTTCCAGCTGCTCCCACATTGGTTTTAGCTGTTTCTCTCTTCTTACCCTTGCGCTCGATTAGCTCTATTCTTATTTATGGTCTATACTATCCAGATCACTTTCTCCATAGTCCTTTCTTTGGATTTTATAGAACTTTTTTTTCCTTGGCTACACAAACAAGCACCCTTCTGAGGAAGAACAGCCGACAGGCGGCGTAAAGGGGTCAACTGCTGCAAAGTTAACTCTGGGTAAATATACTTTTGGGTAACCCTCCCTAATATATGTTATTTATAGAGGTGCTCCCTGGCCTGCTTAGGGGTTCGACTAATGTATTACAGCTTGATCTTCTGACATCCGTCCCTTCTGATCCGCAAGACAGGTTCGTGGAACCCCTCCAGCATCACTCTGCATTATCTCCGCATCACTTTTACAATACTGCTCTGGAACTTTATTATTATGCTGCGTTTGAATGTTTATCAGGATATTTGGCATTTGTTAGTAGGTTACTGCTGCTGCACTAAGTGTTTCTGCATGAGCCTTACAAATGATCAGCTTTGCACGTTTGTCTTCGTATTCTGCATAGCATGTGTTGTCATCTCCTTTGTTTTTATGTTATTTAATGTGGTTTTTAAATTTATATTGGTACTACATAAAGATTTATGAATTTTTCCATATATTTTTGTTTGGATCCTTTGTCTCTTAGTTCCGCTTGTATCATCTCCATCAGTATAAGGGCCTACATCTAGTAAATTGCCCCACTCTAGTTAAGCTCCAATAGCCCATACATTTAAACAGTATAATGCTCCTCAAGTCCACAAAATGCACATAAGTTATGTACCCAATGTATAAGCATCATAGCATACAGTATGCACATCGTAAGTCATCCATACCATACAGTATAATGATCCTAACGTATAATGCTCCCTACAGTATAATGCACCATAGCCCATACACTCTATATCCATACAGTAAAGCACTCATAATGTATAATGCACCCATACAGTTATGCATCCATGCCATACATTAATGCATCTCATCGAAGCATCCCATGCACATAGTATATGCATCTCATACAGTATAATGCACCATACTATGCCCCATGTATAATGCATCCATAGCCCATACAGTTAATGCATCCCATACAGTATATGCATCCATAGCCATCAGTATAATGCACTATTGCCCCATAAGTATATCAATCACCTGCCATATACACCATACTATATGCACATAGACTACAGTATAATGTCATCCATAGTACCCATACAGTATTGATCCATACAGTATACATAGCAACCCTACAGTATAATGCATCCCATACATACAGTTAATGCATCCCATACAGTTATGATCCATAGCCATACAGTATAATGCACCCATACAGTATAATGACCCATCCCTACAGTATATGATCCCATACAGTATATGCACCAGTGCATCCATACAGTATAATGCTCCCATACAGTATAATGCACCATACAGTATAATGCACCATCCCATACAGTATAATGCACCCTACAGTATGCACCATCATTTATCCACCATAGTATATACCCATACTATCACTATACAGTATATGCATCCATACAGTATAATGCACTCCCATAGCCCATACAGTATATGCACCTATCAGTTGCATCATACTATGCATCCCATACAGTATAATGCATCCTGCCATACAGTATAATGCACCAACCATACAGTTAATGCATCATTACATTCCATGCCCATACATAATGCATCCCATACAGTATATCTATACCGTATATACATCATCCATACAGTATAACATTATATGCATCCCATACAGTATAATGCATCCCCATAGTATAATGCATTCCATAGCCATACAGTAAAATCATCCCATACAGTATATGCATCCATAGCCCATACAGTATAATGCATCCCATACAGTATAATGCTCCCTACAGTATGCCATGCATACATAACCCATACAGTATAATGCACCCATAGCCCATACAGTATAATGCATCCCATACAGTATAATGCATCCTACAGTATAATGCACCTCCCATAAGAAGCTCCATACAGTATAATGCACCTCATACAGTATAATGCATCCCCATACAGTATAATGCACCCCATACAGTATATGCATTCCATAGCCCATACAGTATAATGCATCCCATACAGTATAATGCATCTATACAGTATAATGCATCCCATAGCCCATACAGTTTATGCACCCATACAGTATATGCATCCATACTCATACAGTATAATGCACCCAACCATCATAAGCTCCATACAGTATAATGCATCCCATACAGTATAATGCCCATAGCCCATACGAATGCAATCAGTAAGGGTTAATGCACCTCAGTAATGACCCATACAGTATAAGCATCCATACCCATACAGATAATGCATCCCATACAGTATAATGCATCCATAGCCCATACAGTATAATGCATCCATAAGTATAATGCACTAGCCCATACAGTATAATGCACCCATCAGTAATGCACCCATACAGTAAATATCCCATGCCCATACAGTATAATCATCCCATACGTATAATGCACCCATAGCCCATACAGTATAATGCACCCATACAGTATAATCACCCCATACAGTATAATACCCCATAGCCCATACAGTATAATGCACCCACTAATGCAAGTATAATGCATCCCATACAGTATAATGCACTCCATACAGTATAATGCACCCCATACAGTATAATGCACCCATATAGTATAATGCATCCATACCAACGTATAATGCATCCCATACAGTATATGCATCCATGCCCATACAGTAAATGCATCCATACGTAATGCATCCCTACAGTATAATGCATCCCATACAGTTAATGCACCCATATAGTAAATGCACCCATAGCCATACATATAATGCCCCATACAGATATGCATCCCATACAGTATAATGCACCCCATAGCCCATACAGTATAATGCATCCCCCCATACAGTATAATGCACCCCATAGCCCATACAGTATAATGCTATCCCATACAGTATAATGCACCCCATAGCCCATACAGTATAATGCACCCATACAGTATAATGCACCCATACAGTATAATGCACCTCCATACAGTATAATGCACCCATAGCCATACAGTATATAATGCACCCCATACAGTATAATGCATCCACCATACAGTATAATGCATCCCATACAGTATAATGCATCCCATACAGTATAATGCATCCCATAGCCCATACAGTATAATGCATCCCATACAGTATAATGCACCTACCATACAGTATATGCACCCATACAGTATAATGCACCCATACAGTATAATCACCTCATATACCCATACATACAGTATAATGCATCCCATACAGTATAATGCACCATAGCCCATACAGTATAATGCACCCCATAGCCCATACAGTAATAATGAATGCCCTAGCCCATACAGTATAATGCATCCCATACAGTATAATGCACCCATAGCCCATACAGTATAATGCATCCCATACAGTATAATGCACCCCATACCAAGTATAATCACCCCATACAGTATATGCACCCATACAGTATAATCATCCCATAGCCATACAGTATAATGCATCCATACAGTATAATACCCATACAGTATAATGCATCAGCATACAGTATAATACCCAACATAATGCATCCCAAAGTATAATGCACCCATAGCCCATCAGTAATCACCCAACATATAGCCCCATACAGTAATCATCCCATACAGTAAATGACCAAAGTATAATGCATCCATAGCCCACAGTATATGCACCCATACAGTATGCACCATAATAATCATCCATACAGTATATGCACCATACAGTTATGCATCCCATACAGATAATGCACATAGCAACATAAATGCATCCATAGCCACAGTTAATGCACCCCATAGCCCATACAGTTAATGCATCCCATACAGTATAATCACCCCATAGCCCATACAGTAATGCACCCACGTATAATGCCCCATACAGTATAAATCATAGCCATCGTAAAGCACCATACAGTATAATGCTTCAACACTATCATCTTATATAATGACCATAGCCCATCTGAGCACTACTATATGCACCTGCAACGTTAATGCACCCTGTTATGCCCTCATAATACCCAGCCACGTATGCCTAGTAAGCCCATGCATACAGTAGCACATACAGTATATGCACTACAGTATGCACCAAGCCTACGTTAGACAACATAGATCATACATCGTAATGACTACAGTATCCCTGCCAACAGTATGCATCACATATATCACCATCACGTATGCATCCATACATTGCACCTAAGTTATGCACCACATATATGCCCATACAGTATAATGCACCCATAGCCCATACAGTATATGCATCCCATACAGTATAATGCACCCCATACAGTTAATGCACCCCATAGCCCATACAGTATAATGCATCCATACAGTTAATGCATCACCCTACGTATAATGCACCATACAGTATAATGCATCCCATACAGTATTAATGCTACCCCATAGCCATACAGTATAATGCATCCCATACAGTATAATGCACCCATAGCCATATAGATAATGCATCCCATACAGTATAATGCACCCATAGCCCATACATATAATGCACCCCATACAGTATAATGACCCATAGCCCATAAAAAAGTATAGCACCATAAAGATACATAATGCCCATAGCCATAAGTATAAAGCACCCATAGTATAATGCACCGCCATACAGTATAATGCATCCCATACAGTTTATGCACCCATAACCATAAATCACCCCATACTATAATGCATCCCATAGTCCATAATTATGATCCATACAAAATCATCCACCAATACAGTATAATGCATCCATACAATAATGCACCCATAGCCCATAAGTAAATGCTCCCTACAGTATAAGCACCCATACATAAGTATAATGCACCCATACAGTATAATGCACCATACATAAGTATAATGCACCATACAGTATAATGCACCCATAGCCCAACAGTTAATGCACCAAAAGATAATGCACCCATAGCCCATACAGTAATGCACCCATGCCAATATAATCACCTAGCCCAATAAACCCTATCACCGTGCCCATTCATAAACCGACACTACCCATAAGATGCATCCATCTAATGCACCAATACAATAGCACCCCCCTTAAGTTACCATCCCCTCCCATAAGTTAATGCACACCATATAGTATAATGCATCCCATAGTTATGCCCTACAGTATGCCACCCAAACAGTAAAATGATCCCTACATATACTGCACTCCAAAAATTAGTTCTCTGGTGTAAAAAATCAAAACAGCAGCCCTAAAAAAAAAGGGGAAAAAAACAAAATAAAAAAATTTCTGGCTGAACAAAAATGAGAGGGAAAAGGCCCCCAAGGGGCCCCAGAAGGAAAAAAAGTGGGACAAAATGCAAAAATTACCCCCAAAAAGAAAAAAAATGTCTTATCTGTTAAGGGGAGATGCAAAAGGACAAGAGGGGTAAAGGGAAACAGGAAAAAAGGTTGCAGAAAAATTTGATAACGGCAACCCTGAGGGAAGGGACTCCCTTATAAAGCCAGTCGTAACCCTGTTCCCGTCCCACAATTTCACTGAACGCCCAGTCCGCTTGAAACCAAGAGGGGTCTGCTCAGAATCATCTAAAACCAATTCAACAGCCCCCCCCCCTTGAGGGGGGTCACCAAACCCCTCTTGAGAACCAGGTGGTCGGATGGTTCTATGAACCCGGATGAGCTCTAGCATGGATGCCGAAGAAAACCCCCAAAATTGTTTTCCCTGACCAAAACCTCCCATTAAAACCAAATACTGGGATTTTCCCGTCAAAAAAGGAATCTAAATTTCCAAACCCCACATTAGATTCCCCTAACCAAAACAGGTCAGGAGGCACAGCGCAGGAACCCGGGCCCAACAAACCTCTTCAAAGGTTTTTGGAACACGTTTGGATCTTAAAGCCCCGGGAAAGAAGCAAACAAAAAGAAACGGGGTTTAAAAATTAAATGATTTATAAGGTCCAATAAAAATAGGTTTAAAAAAATTTAGGAATGTATTTCATGGGAAATATTTTTTGAGGAAAACCAAACCCAATCCCCCCTTTAAACCAGGACCATCAGTCTATGCGGTTAGAAAACGGGGGGCCCCCTCCTGAGAGGGGAAAACCCCCCACTCCCTGGTCCCAAATCTGTTGCATGCCCACAACAGAGTAAACACCGGGAGACGAACCCCCTTTGCCCTGAAAAAAAAAGAGGGTGAAACCCGAATTACAAAAAAAAGGAGACAAAAAGTGGCGGCTAGCCCTTTTTTAAAAGGAAATCACCAAAGGTAAAAAAGGACCCGCACCCGCGAGACCAAAGACTAAGATAAGTCTCCATGTTTTTTTTTCATTTGACCTTTGGTTGAGGATGAAATCCCGGGAGAAAACAAAAAAACCCCCAAAGTTTGAACAAAAATCCCCAAAACTGGAAAAAAAGGCTCCTCTGTCGAACAAGTTCTCGGGGAAGCCTGTAAACAAAACCCCGTGCGAAGGAAAAAACGGCCCCCAAAATTAGAGGAGGAAGGCAACTTAGGAATGGACAAGATGTATCTTTTTGGGGAAAAATATAAAAATTTTCCCGATGGTGGTCTTCTCTGAGAAACAGGAAGGCGGAAATAAAAATTAGGTATGGGTCCTGGTTTTGGGCAAGGCAAGGTCAACAAAACGAGCGGAAAAAGGCTTGGAGCGAGGAAGCCCGCAGGCTTGCAAAAAAACCTGACACACGGGGAAAAGGTAGGCCCCCCAAAAGGAAGACAAAAACCAAGTCCGGAAAAAAAAATTCCCGGGGGGTCCCCCGCCAATGCGGAACAATAAAATTGACATCCCTTTTTTTCCCCCGACGGGACAAAAAATTTTTTCCCAAAACCGGGGCAGCCCCGGGCCCTACCTCCGACCCCCCGGCAGTCTAAAATTGGGCGGATGGGGGAAAAGAATACACCCCCTTTAAAAAAACAAAAGGATAAAAACTCAGGGGCCGCAAGGAAGCCCCTCGAGAGGGATCCGTTTTAAAATTTTTAGTCCGGGGAAAAAGGGAAAAAACCCAAAAAATTAAACGTGTGAAAAAAGGGGCCCCCTGGCCTGTCGGGGTTGGTCGTTGGGATTCCGTGCCGATTTTATGGTCGTAAGGACCCCCACCTGATTTTGGTCCCCCCAGCCAATGTCTCCACTCTTCAAAACCCCTTATGGCCAATAACTCCCCATTACCCACGTATAATTCGTTCGTGGAGAAAATTTTCGAGAGAAAAAAGGCAAAAGGGTTTCTTTTAGAGGGCTTGGGGTTTTTTGGAAAAAAAGGCACCTGCCCCAATTTCAGAGGCCCCTCAACCCCCCCTGAAATGGCAGAGAAAAAATCGGCTGCCTTTTTTAAACGGAGCAGAAGTAAAATTTGTTAAGTTCCCGAAACGCAAAAAGACTCCCCCAGGGGCCTTCCCCCAATCAGAACCCTTTTGGTTAAAAAATTTAAAGGTTTAACAAAAACCGGAAATTCCCCAAAAAATTTACGATAAAAATTGCAAAACCCAAAAATCTCGAAGACCTTTAATGAATGGGGTTTGGACCTCCAGATGGCCCGAACCCTTACCGGGGTCCATTTCAATAACGATGGGGAAAAAAAAAAATCCCCAATGAGATCCTTGTGCCAAAAACCTTTGACCTTACTAAGAGCATTCTTTTCAAAATTGGGGGGGAAAAGTTGAACTGTTTCCCAAAAGGGGTCCCAGTCCTTAGAAAAATCAAGTTCATCCCCAATAAAAAATCAAAATTTTTAAAATCCCTTTTAAAATTCATTATGAAGGACTGGAAACGGAAGGGATTAGTGAGCCCAAAGGGCATCACAGGTACTCAAAATCCCTTCAGGGGTTTTAATGGTTTCCCTTTTCCCCCTGCTTAATGGAATAAGGTTATACGCCCCCCCCGGGTTTTAAACTTGGTAAAAACCAAAAAGCGTTTTCCCTGGGGAAAAAAAGGCAGAAACAAAGGGAACGGGTTTTTTATTTTAAGAATTTGTTCAAGAGACGATAATAATACAGGCTAATGAAACCCTTTTTTTTGGCCCCAAAAAAAAAAAAGGGGACCAAGGGTGAAAGGATGGGTTTTAGCCCCTTTTCCCTGTTCCTTGATAAAGACTGATGCGTCTGTTCAGGGCAGAAAGTTAAAAAGGCGCCCCTTTGGGAAATTTACTCCCCCGGGACTAATTCAAAAGCGCAGTAAGTCCAGGGGGGGGAAGGATGCAAATTTTCTTTGCTAAAACATCAAAAAATAAACAAAAAGTGGGGGAAACCTGAGCCGGGGGGGGGGGAAAAAAAACAGGGTTTGGTTTAACACATTTGGGAGCCCCCAATTTTACGAACGTTTTCCAAAAACAGGATTATGAACTGTAACCCCGGGAAAACCCAGCACGAAAAATGTCAGCAGATTAAAAAAACCCAAAAAAAATTTCCCGCCCCCGGGTGATCAGGAAAAACCCCCTTTTTTTATCCCTGGTGGGAAAACTGGGGTTTTTTCTCACCCAAAAGGGGGTTTGAATCGACCCCCCGGGGGGGGGAAAAGGGATTTTTGGGGGGGAAAAAAAGGGGGAAAACCCAAAACGTTTGAAAAAATAAATAATCCAGGGGGTTTAAAATTAGTGCCCCAAAAATTTTCCGAAAGCCTGAGCAGAAAATGGGGCAAAGCAATCAGAGTGACAGTTAAAAAAAACTTAGTTGGGAAAACTACCAAGAAAAACTGAGCGTGAAAAAACCGTTTTTCCCCCCCCTTTTGGGGCCCAGAGAAATAGCGGGGGGGCATCACCACAGTAGAAACAAAAAAACCCCTTTCGCTTTCGAAAACTCATGACGCTGTGCCCCAGACCCACTCTATCACACTCCCAGGGGTTAAAAAAGCTTTTTTCACAAGGCAACATTTTTCCCCAACGAAAATATTTTCTCCGTTTCAGGGAAAAAGTTTTTGTCAATTTGAATCAAAAAAGGGGACAAAAAATTTTATTGAGACCAAGGGGACAGGGGAACCCCCCCCAAAACCCCCCCCTTTACATTATCTGCCCCCCCCCTTTTCCCGGGAAAAAAGGGCCCCCCCAAAAAAAAACATCTTTCTTTTTTTTGGGGTTTAAGGCCCCCCCACCTACGGAATCCTCGACAGTAATAATTCAGCGTCAAAGGGGCCCCCTTTTTTAAAAATGCCAACAAGGTTTTTTCGCTTGATCATGACTTTGGGCTCCCCGTAAAAAAACCCCCCAAAGGGGGGAAAAAATGCTTCAAAAAATCAAAAAAAACAGGGTCCCCAGGCCCCCGGGGAAAAAAGGGCCCAATCCTGAGGCCCCCCGGGGCAGGAGAGAGATAAAAAATTTTTGAACCTGCTGCGCTTTTTTCCCCCTGAGGACTTAGATTTTAAGGCAAAAAAAATTTAAAATTTTTTTTTTAAAATCAAAACCCCTTAGCTCGATCCCCCAAAAAAATCTGGCCTGGGCCCCCTGGGGTTCCACAACGGGCAAACCCAGCAAGATAGATAGCAATACTCCGAACCCAGTGGCAAGCTGATCCACAGGGCCGGGAAAAACGAAAAAAACCCCAAAATTGGAGAAAAGACCCCCCCCAAAAGCACCCAGAGAACGAGGAAAAAAAAAATGCAACAAATGAAAAATATCTCTGAAAAATCTGAAAACCTTTTTTTTTTCACAATTTTTTTCCCTTCTTTAGTCCCAAAAACAATTTTCAATTTTTAGGGGGGTGAATGTTTTTTGTTTCGGTAGCTGAGGGGGTGCCCGGTAAAAAAGGAATAAAACCAAAGCAGTTGGAATTATGAGATTGCAAAAACCCCCCCCTAAAAACCCCCCCAACTAGAGGCAGCCGTTTGGGGCGTTCCCACGTTGGCCTAACGCCCCGTCACAACCCCCCAAATAAAAATACAAAACCCCCAAAATTTTTAAAAAAGGGAAAACTATTTTTGCCCCGGAGCAGATCCCCCCAAAAAAAATTTCAAGCCCCCCCAAAAAGTAATGGCGGGGGTTTTTAAGAAGAAAAAATGACACAGCCCCCAAAAAAAAGTATGAGCAAACCTTTTGGGGCCCCCCAAACCCCCCTAAATAGAAAAAGGGGTTGGAAGGGACTTTCTGCAATCCCCCAAAAAAACCCCCCAAAAGCACCAACTTTTACTAATTTCAAAAATCACCTGAGATCAACACCTCTACCAAAACCCCCAAATTTGTTTTTTGGTGTAACAAAAAACAAAACAGCAGGGGCCAAAAAAAAAAAATTTGGGAAAAAATTTTAAAAAAAACAAACATCAGGGCTGAACAAAAAAAAGGGGCAAAAAACCCCCCGGGGGGGGGCCCTGAAGGGGGCCCCCCCCGAAGTGCAAAAGGGGGAAAAAGCAAAAAAAATAGTACAAAAACCAAAAAAAAAAAAAATGTCTTATCTGTTAGCAGGGGATGGGGGGGCACGACCCCCGCAGGGGGGCCCCAAAGGGGGGGAAAAAAATGAAGGAAAATTTTTACCAGAAAAAATTGATCACCGGCAACCCTGATGGGAAAAAGGGGGCTCCCTTAAATAAGAAAACCCCCCAGTAAACCTGATTCCCAGTCCCCCCAATCTTCACTGAAAAAACCAGTACCGTTTTTAACCCCCCAAAAGGGAAAAATCTGCTCAGGGAAAAATTTTTTTTTTAAACCCTTTTACAACAATCCCATACCCCGGGAAAAGCACCCCATACAGTATAATGCACCCCCTACATATGATCACCCCATCGTATGAGCCCCCAAAACCCATACAGTATAATGCACCCCATACCCGATAATGCACCCCATGGGCCCCTAAGTTTTAAAGCACACCATACAGTAAAAAAGCCCCCCCTCCCCCTACAGTTTTAATGCACCCCAAAAAGTTAATGCACCCCAAGATACCCAAAATAATCCCCCAAGCCCATACCCGGGTAATGAGCCCATAGCCCATACAGTATAATGCATTTTTTTTTGTAAAAGCACCCCATACCCCAAAACCTGGGCAAAGTGCGGCCCGGGGGCCACCCCGGCCCTTGGCTGTCTCACCGGCCCCCGGCCGGGGCAACCGTACTGAAAAAACCCGGGGTCCGGGGCCCCCCCGTGCCCGCCCGCTCGCTTCTCCCGCAGTCAAACATTGGGGGAGGAGGGGCCTCCAGCCCCTTTTCCCCCCCAATCAGCGTGTGAAACAGCTGACGCGGGGTTTTTTTTTAAAGTCATGCCATAAAGTCGGGTGTGAACCCCCCGGGGTCAGCGCATCGGGGACAACAGCAGAAGCAGGGCGCCTGGGAAAAGGGGCCGGGTGAGTATGTGGTTTTTTTTTTTTTTTCATGTGTATAATATGGGGGGAAATGGGATTCTATGGGGGGGACTGGTAATTTTTGGGGGGGGGTATGGGGGAAAAAGGGTTTATTTTACCTTTGGGGTTTATTTCCCCCCCCCCCTTTTGGGGGGGGTGTGTGGGGCCCCAATCAGTAATGGGGAGGAGTGGGGGCCTCTGCAGTATATGGGGGCTTGTGGGGGGCCCCCTTCAGTATGTGGGTAGGGCTTTTTGGGGGTCTGTGTATA
>JARQOD010012709.1:0-18508 GCA_033576555.1 Oophaga sylvatica | reverse complement strand
TCACAAAATTTTTACTGTGCAGCGGATTGTTTGATCTTCTGTAATAAAAAACCCAATCACATTGCAGCGTCTTTATCAACATTACTTAAAAAACGCAATGTGATTGTTTGTTGTTATATAAAACCCTTTAACTTTTTAAACCACTCTCTAAATTTGTGCAAATACTAATCTGTTTTGTTTTTGTGAGATGCTTTTTACAGAACCCCATTTTTGCTCACAATTTTAATTTAGTTTGCTTGGGCCAAAAAGCTAATATTGTAAGCTCCCGTTTGATACATTAAAGCAGGATAACACAAGGTCCTAGTTAGGTGTGATTGGATCAATGTTTTTCTTTAATCCATGAAAAAGTTTTAAAACGAGACCTTTGGAAAACCCAATCCGATTTTTTAAAAAAAATTGAAGTGTATGTCTCAAACAGAAAACTAAAACCCCAATACATGGTTTCAAGTTTATGACACCCCTTTAATTTTTACTTAAGGGAAACCCTGGATTCAAATCCCCGGACAACACTGCAAGGAGTTTGTAGTTTCCCCATGTTTCGTATGTTTCTTTGGGTGCTCGGGTTTCGTCCCACCTCCAAAGATTATGAAAAGGAAAAACCTAGTTTGGGGCGTGATGTAAGTCTGTAAAGCACTGGGAATTGATGGCCTTTTAAAAGTGAGTAAAAAAATACATAAAGTAAAATACCCCCAAATTAAAAGTGTTATTTAAACACTTAGCCGGGGGTTACCTTGCGAGAAACTCCATGGGTCTCGCCCTCAATCCCGAATGCGCGGCATTGGATCGAGCTTTTAAGCTGCATCCCAATACTTGCAGCCGCACACCCCGGTCCTGAGGCCGGGGGCAGTGCCGGTATTGAGGTGTGAGACTCGTGCGAGTTTCTCGCAAGTGTGACCCCGGCCTTAAAGTGAGCCCAACAGCTGATACATGCTGCCCAATCCACAGGCAGCATTTATCAGACAACGGCTGTATGATCTCATCCAGGTATGTTTGTCTCTGAAATTCTGTGGTGTTTCAGAGGATAACGTGCTTTAAAACCAGCTGAGACGAGCCATGCTGGAGACTAGTGAGACAGGCAGGTCCTTGCTCGGTGCCCTGGATAGTTCTCTGCCTATGTTCGTGTGTAAGGGAGACCTGTCACTCGAGGTATTGAATGTAGTGACCAGATGATAAATTATAATTAATTTGGTCTCTAAGACTCCCAGCCATGTACATCAACTCAGAGCCACAATTTGTTTAAAGTCTTGTTTTGTTTCCTTCCATCAACTTACTTTAAAGGGAATCTGTCAGCAGGTTTTTGCTATGTAATATAACAGTAGCATGACGTAGGGTCACATAGACCCTGATTTCAGTTTAATTTGCTTGGTGAAGCAGTTGTGATAGAACCACAGTTTTTCTTGTTGCAGATCTAGCAGAACTCTGAATGCTGGGTTGTGTATGACCCCACCCACACCACTTATTAGCAGCTTTCTGTGTACAGAGTATATTGACTTAAAGTGGTTAATTAGTGCTGGGATGTGGTTGGACTAGGACGCACAAGGCAGCTTGTCCTGTAGTGATAATCTTTTGTTGATTAAACACTGTATTGAGACAACAAAATACAGACCAGTAAGTGACACATCATTGAATGAAGGTCTCTGCCCCACATTATGCTGCTCTCGGATTACATAGTAAAACCTTGCTGACATACTAAAAACGCAAAGTATGAACTCTCCCTAAGGTGCATATTTGTCAAAAAGTTTCCCTTTTGGTGAATCAATGTGTTATCTTAATATAATCAATACTTTTGTAACAGAGCCCGTGTGACACATTGATTGAAAAATAAAGTGTTGATGTCATTGTAAGCCAGAAGACAGAGGACTAGAGATTCCACTTTGTGACCTGTATCAGATCCCATCACGGCTATGTCATACAGGAGGAACTTGAGCTGTCTGTAGAGGAAAGTGAAGGTAATACTTTATTTACTGGAAATTTAAGGGAATATGTGACCTTTATTGTTCATAAAATACAGTTTCATCTCCAGAGTTCAGTGGTCTTTAATAATTGGATACAAAAGGTCATTTAAAAGACTGTTTTCTCTTGTTACGTTAATGTCCTCCAACAACTTTTTTTCGGCTTACTATACAGTTAGTTTATTCTACGCCAATAATAAGCCATTAGGCTGCAAACTCAACAGTAGAGGAATAGACGAAACCCACATTTTGGCCATTACGGACAAAACATTTCAGCTAAGGGCATGTTCATGTGTCATTGAGTTGATGTGTCTGATGTACTATCTTTTCTCCATAAACCCTATTTATGTGCATTGACAAGGAATGCTTACAGATTTTATAAGGATTGTGACTAATGAACCAAACAACATACACATCAATTCATTTATTGGAGAAATATGACTAGCACCAAGCTAATGGGAGAAAAAAGAAATGATAGAATAAACAGTAAAAAAACATATAGAATGCTCTCAGTGGAAGAAGCAAAATAGGAATCTTGTGGGTAAACAGGCGGGTGGATCCATCGAGGATTGGGGGTTGGCCACCAGCTCTCGGAGGACCAACGTTCCCAGCTGGGGTCACCCAACACCCCTTTCGGGAGCTGTTCAGCAGCCTGCCCGGAAGGACTGAGACAGCAGTCCATGACGTGGACACTGGCAATCACACCCAATCCGCGTTCAGCATATCGGGTCTCTCTTGAGGTGCAGCAGCAAATGCGCCAAGAGATAGACGAGATGCTGAAGCTGGGGGTGATCCAAGCGTCCAACAGTTCATGGGCTTCACCTGTAGTCCTTGTCCCTAAAAAGGACCGAACTACACGGTTCTACATGGACTACAGGGGACTCAATGCTGTGACGGTCACGATGCGTACCCAATGCCGCGCATCGATGACCTGCTCGACCAGCTGGCCGGGCCAAGTACCTGACCATCATGGATCTGAGCAGGGGGTATTGACAGATTACCCGACCCCTAGGGCACAGGAACGCTCTGCCATTATCACCCCATTCTGACTGTACGAGTCCACGGTGATGACCTTCGGCATGAAGAATGCCCCTGCCACTTTTCAGCGGATGGTCAACACGCTGCTCGAGGGACTGGAAGGGTATGCGACCGCGTACCTGGATGACATTGCCATCTTCAGTCCCACCTGGGAGGATCACCTAGAGCACCTGGCGCAGGTGCTCGGGCGGATCCAGCGAGCAGGCTTGACCATTAAGCCGGAAAAATGCCAGCTGGGTATGAGTGAGGTCCACTGCCTGGGACACCGGGTAGGTGGGGGAGCTCTGAAGCCAGATCCCGGGAAGGTGGATGCCATCGCATCCTGGCCCACCCCCAGGACCAAGAAGCAGTGATGTCCTTCTTGGGTACTGCTGGGTACTATAGGAGGTTTGTTCCACACTATAGTGCCCTGGCCAAGCCCCTGACGGACCTCACCAAGAAAAGGCTGCCCGTCGCAGTCGACTGGACAGTCGCCTGAGAGACTGCTTTCCCAGGCGCTCAAGACCGCCCTTTCTAGTTCTCCTGTACTACAGGCAGCCGACTTCACGCGGCCATTCTTAGTGCAGACCGATGCCAGCGACTTCGGCCTCGGTGCTGTGTTTAGCCAGGTTGACACTACGGGCCATGAACACCCCATTTTGTACCTGAGCCGGAAGCTCCTGCCGAGGGAAGTGGCCTATTCCACGATGGAGAAGGAATGTCTGGCAATTGTGTGGGCCCTGCAGCGTCTGCAGCCATACTTGTACGGATGCCAATTCACCGTGGAAACAGACCACAACCCCTCAGCTGGTTACACACGGTCTCTGGGACGAAAAGGGAGGTTGCTATGCTGGAGCCTCGCTCTCAACAGTACCACTTCAACATTTGCCACAAAAGAGCAGGGACCATGGTAATGCTGATGGGTTGTCCCGGAAAGGAAGGGTGCGGAAGGGCGCATGTGGGAAGACAGGAATGTGATACCCCTAGCGCCCTCAAAAGCAGGGAGTGTGAGGAAAGGAACCGCCACCATTTTGGATATTGGCCTGCTCCACCTCCATTTTGGTCTTACTTGGCCCAGTGAAGATATTTTGCCTGACTTCACATAGTTCCAGCAATGGCCAGGCCTTTTAGTATGCTAAGCAATTCAGGCCCCTGTTTGAATAAGAAGGTAATTGGTATGCTAAGTAATTCACCCCAAAACAGAGTTTACAGCTCAATGTTAATAGCCAGGCCTGATTAGTAGCGTGCTGGAGGCTTCAATTAGACTATACCTTTCAGCAAGACCATGAAAACACAGCTATGTTATTCCCAGACACGAAGGCTCCATTCTAGGATTATGAATTTTGACACATCTTTGTAGGTACATTCTCATAAACATATCTGTGTGACCCGGCGGACCTCGGGCATTTGATGGTGCAAACTCCCAAGTCGGTGATGGCTTGGGGGGATGAGATATGGAGATTGGCCATCCACAATGACCCATCGGGCCAGGTTTGATATCCATGCGCAGGCAAAACATACTGCATCCACTGGTACCTCTCGTGTCCTGATCTGATCATCCTGGAGAAAGTTAACCCCTTTTGTTAGATATTGGGAATGAATTCTGCCAGGGAGCTAAGGGTGGAGATTATCTTCCCACCCTCGGACACAGAGGGGAGGACCTAGCAGGTTTAAGAACGTGAGCTAGGGGCAGACCAGATCCATTTTCTCACAGCAGCAAGAAGCACAAGGGACAGACCTGCCAAGGGAGCAGCGTACACGTTTTGGGGGACTGTCCAGCAACTAAGACTTTCACCTGGGGATCGCAGAGCTCCCTGCCTCCTCATGTCCATACAACCTGGTAATATTGACCTCTAGCTAATACCTCTAAGCCTTGTATCATTATTGTTGTATTTTACTCTGACTGCAAATCCATTGTAATTCCGTTTGTATAGCTTACTGTATATTTCTGTAATTATCTATGCGCCCTTGAGGCAATTAAACCATAAAATTATCTTGGGCTGATGCTTTTACTCTGATCACGAATCTTAGAATGCCCAGTGGGTAACAGGGACACCCTCCCCGCGGCCATTTGCTCTAGGTGTAGTTCCCTTACTGACCTGAGAGACAAAGGGGGCGCCGGAGAGTGTGCCTGTAGAATTACATCATTGGTGACGTGGAAGGGCGGGGGGCCGTCCTTCACATTTGGTGGCAGCGGTGGGATCAGAAGCTGTTGATACCCCGGGCTACCGTGTGGCGGTCGGCATCGAAACAGTAATACATACAGTTAGGTCCATATATATTTGGACAGAGACAACATTTATTTAATTTTGGTTCTAGACATTACCACAATGAATTTTAAACAAAACAATTCGATGCAGTTGAAGTTCAGACTTTCAGCTTTCATTTGAGGGTATCCACATTAAAAATTGGATGAAGGGTTTAGAGTTTCCGCTCCTTAACATGTGCCACCCTGTTTTTTAAAGGGACCAAAAGAATTGGACAGATTAAAATAATTGTAAAATAAAATATCATTTCTAGTACTTGGTTGAAAACCCTTTGTTGGCAATGACTGCCTGAAGTCTTGAACTCATGGACATCCACCAGACGCTGTGCTTCCTCCTTTTTGATGCTTGCAGGCCTTCACTGGCGGTGGTTTTCAGATGCTGTTTGTTTGGGGCCTTTCTGTCTGAAGTTTAGTCTTTAACAAGTGAAATGCATGCTCAATTGGGTTGAGATCAAGTGACTGACTTGGCCATTCAAGAATTTCACTTATTTGCTTTAATAAACTCTGGGTTGCTTTGGCTTTATGTTTTGGGTCATTGTCCATCTGTAGTATGAAAACGACGACCAATCAGTTTGGCTGCATTTGGCTGGATCTGAGCACACAGTATGGCTCTGAATACCTCAGAATTCATTCGCTGCTTCTGTCCTGTGTCACATCATCAATAAACACTAGTGACCCAGTGCCACTGGCAGCCATGCATGCCCAAGCCATCACACCTGCCTCCGCCTGTTTTTTAGATGATGTGGTATGCTTTGGATCATGAGCTGTACCACGCCTTTGCCATACTTTTCTCTTTCCATCATTCTGGTAAAAAAGTTGATCTTGGTTCTTCTGTCCAAAGAATGTTCTTCCAGAACTGTGCTGGCTTTATTAGATGTTTTTTTAGCAAAGTCCAGCTAGCCTTTTTATTCTTGATGCTTATGAGTGGCTTGCACCGTGCAGGACCCTCTGTATTAACTATCATGCAGTTTTCTCTTTATGGTATATTTGATATTGATACGCCTACCTCCTGGAAGTGTTGTTCACTTGGTTTGGCTGTTGTGAAGGGGTTTCTCTTCCACCATGGAGAGTATTCTGCGATCATCCCACTGTTGTCTTCCGTGGGCTCCCAGGTCTTTTTGCATTGATAGTTCACAAGTGCTTTTCTTTCTTTCTCAGGATGTACCACACTGTAGATTTTGCCACTCCTAATGTTGTAGCAATTTCTCGGATGGTTTTTTCTGTTTTTGCAGCTTAAGGATGGCTTGTTTTCACCTGCATGGAGAGCTCCTTTGACCGCATGTTTCCTTCACAGCAAAATCTTCCAAATGCAAAGACCACACCTCAATCAACTCCATCCCTTTTATCTGCTTAATTGAGAATGACATAACGAAGGGATTGCCCACACCTTCCATGAAATAGCCTTGGAGTCAATTGTCCAATTACTTCTGGTCCCTTTAAAAACAGGGTGGCACTTTTAAAGGGAGCTGAAACTCCAAACCCTTCATCCAGTTTTAATGTGGATCCCTCAAATAAAGCTGAAAGTTGAAATCAACGCATTTGAATTGTTTTTTTAAAAAATTCATTGTGGTAATGTCGGAACCAAAATTAAAATAAATTTTTTGTCTCTGTCCAAAAATTTTTTGGACCTAACTGTAAAAAGCCCCTTTTAAGAAAAATATGTTACCTCTATTAAAAATATGTTCTACCAATGAAAAAAAAGAAACAAATACATTAATATTAATTTTCACTATGAACATCTAAGCAAAGGGATAGATGTTTTTCTAAACAGGGTGCAGCACATTTTTTTCAACCCATTTTTTTAAAGAAATAAAATTAAGGAAATCTTAAGAAAATTTGATTGTCTGAGGAGGGTGCTGTTATGTCTCTTTAAAAAAACATGGGATACGTGGTCCCCACTCAGGGACAGTAGAAGGAATGCAGTAGGAAAAAATTTGTAGCGGCCCTGTGGACCGCTGAGACAAGGGATAATGTAGGGACGCAATCTGGTTAACAAACCTTTATCAACCCTTTATCTCCCAATGCGTTTCGATAGCATAACACTACTTCATAGGGGGGTATTTTGGGAAAATAGGTTTGCTATCGAAATCGTTGTTCCTGCATATTGTAACTTCATGTAGTGGTAAATTTAGGTTGAAATGATTTTGCATTTATTTATGAAAATTTGAAAATTTTGCAGTTTTCAAGCTTTGAATTTTTATGCTTTTTACCAGATAGTTTTGTCATAAAAAAAGTTTAATAAATAACATTTTCCACATGTAACTTTCATCAGCATAATTTTTAAAGCAATTTTTTTGTAAGGTAGTTTGAAGGGTTAAAATTTTATCAACAATATTAATTTTTCCAGCAAAATTTACAAAAGCATTTTTTTAGTGACCACATCACATTTGAAGTGATTTTGAGGAACATTGTGACAGAAAAACCCCAAAGTGACACCATTAAAAATTGAACCCTGCATAGTGCTCAAAACCACATTCAAGAAGTTTATTAACCCTTTAGGTACTTCACAGAAATTAAATCAATGTGCAAGAAAAAAATGAAAATTTTTTTTTTCCTACAAAATGTTCTTTTCCCCAAATTATTAAATTTCACAAGGTAAGGAGAAAATGGACCCTTAATTTGTTTTGGAGTGCAAAATTGCCTTAATGATAGTGGATGCCAGTCGTTGTTGCAGAGCCACTCACATGCCTAAAATATAAATGACCGACAAATTCCCCCCTTTTTGGAAACGACACTCCTCAAGGAATTTATAAAAGGGTTTTTAAATAGCACTTGAACCCACAGGTGCTTCACAAAATTTATAATTTTGATCTGTAAAAGAAATTCCTTTAGCCCCAATTTTTCTTTTTCCCATAACAGTAATAGGAGAAAATGGACCATTAATTTGGTGTAAAAAACCTATATGTGGGGGGGAAAACTATGTTGGGTGCTGGCGGGCTGGAAGGAAAGGAGCACCATTTTGATTTTTGTAGCTCAAATTGGCTGGGTAAAAGTGCACCGCTCGTGTTTGTGGAGCGTTGAAGAGATTAAACAGTGGAAAATCCCCCACATTGACCCCATTTTGGAAAAACTCCTCCTCAGATATTTATCTAGAGGTGTAGTGCTTTTTAAACCTAGGCTATTCTCAAATTGTTAACATTGGGCTGAGGAATAAAAAAATACCATTTTTCACTAAAATGATACTTGGCTGCAAGTTTTTAATTTTCCAAAGTGCTTGAGGCCAGATATTGCTTGCCCACCTTTAAAAAAAACCTTTTCCCCCTTGTCAAAAATTCAGCAACAGGTCTTGTATCTGGGATGGTGTAATGAATTGGACCAGGCCTTTGACAGTGCACCCTGCCTCTGCTGTGTGCTCCTCGCCACTCCACCTTTGGTTGGGCAAGGAAGATTGCCCTCGAAAAGCCAGCATTGTCTGATGTTTAATTTTTCAACAAATTTTTCACAATTGCCTTTAGATAGCACCATTAGTTAAACCTCTTTACCTCAGGAAGGAAGATGCAAATTCTCCCTTTATCATGGTTGTAAAGGCAACAACCTGCTTTTTTGGCCAAGAAAATGTAACGCGAGGGGGGACGGGAAAGGCAGCAGCATTTAAAAGTCTGCCATATGTGCCAAGCTCCCTACAGCCAACACTCCCTTTCTCCACCATGATAAGACTCTCCATGTCCTCCTCCTCCCTCTCCTCCTCCGCCTCTCAGTCCATCTAGTAAGAGAGACGGATGAAGGTTGGTGGGGGAATAGCTTCTGTTATTGCTAGCAATCACTCCTGTTCCTCCCCCCTTTCCCCCCCTTACCCCCTTCATTGTTACCCAATCTGTGCTATTAGATAAGATGGGGCTGGGTAGTATTCCCTGTCTCAGTCTTCCCCCCATTCAACCTTTCTGCATGTATAGCTTCATCTTTTTAACCCCCTTACCCCCCAAGGGTGGTTTGCACTTAATGACCGGGCCAAATTTTTACAATTTGACCACTGTCTCTTTATGAGGTTATAACTCTGGAACGCTTCAAAAGGATCTTGCGGTTTGAGATGTTTTCTCGGACTATTTAATTTTATGTTGTGGTAAAATTTCTTCATATAACTTGCGTTTATTTTTGAAAAAAACGCAAATATGGCAAAATTTTTAAAATTTTGCAATTTTCAAACTTTAATTTTTATTCCCTTAAACAGAAAAAATATCACACAAAATAGTTAAGAAATAACATTTCCCACATGTATACTTTACACACAAAAATTTTGGAACCAAATTTTTTTTTGTTAGAAGTAATATAGGGGTTAAAAGTTGACCACGATTTCTCATTTTTTTCAACAAAAATTTTCAAAGCCATTTTTTTTAGGGACCACCTCCATTTGAAGTCACTTAGGGGGGCTATATGGCAGAAAATACCCAAAAGTGAACCCTTCAAAAAAATTTCACCCCTCAAAAGGGACTCAAAACCACATTAAGAAGTTTATTAACCCTTCGGGTTCCCAGAACTAAAGCAACGTGGAAGGAAAAAATGAATATTTTACTTTTTGCCACAAAAAATTATCTTTTTCAAACTTTTTTTTATTTCACAAGGGTAAAAGGGAAAATGGACAGATAAGTTGTTATGCAATTTCTCCTGAGTACGCCAATACCCCCTATGGGGGGAAAAACCCCGTTTGGGCACACGGCAGAGCTCGTAAGGAAGGAGCGACGTTGACTTTTTCAAACTAAAATTGGCTGGAATTTAGATTGGATGCCATGTCGCGTTTGGAGAGCCCCCGATGCGCCTAAACAGTGGAAACCCCCCCCCCAAGTGGCACCATTTTGGAAACTGACCCCAAGGTACTTAAATTAGATCTGTTGTGAGCACTTTGAACCCTCAAGTTCTTTCACAAAAAATTTATAAAGCCTGGGTTTTGAAAAAAAAAAAAATTTTCCAAAAAAATGATTTTTTGTCCAAATTTTTGAATTTCCCAAGGAAATTGGGCCCCAAAAGTTGTTGTCCAATTTGTCCTGATACGCTGAAAACCCCATATGTGGGGGGGGGGAAAACGTTTGGGCGCACGGCAGGGCTGGAAAGGAAGGGGTACTTTTGGAATGCAGAGTTAATGGGGTCATGTTCCGTTTGCATGCCCCAGTGAGCCTAAACAGTGGAAACCCCCACAAGTGACCCCATTTTGGAAACTAGACCCCCCTAAGGAACTTATCTAGATCTTTGGTGAGCACTTTGTGCTTAACACAAGTGCTTCACCAAGTTTATAATGCCCGGGCATGAAAAAAAAAATCCTATTTTTTTCCCACAAAAATGATTTTTAGTCACTAATTTTTTATTTTCCCAAGGGTAACAGGAGAAATTGGACCCATAAGTTGTTGTAAATTTTTCCTGAGAACGTTTGAACCCCAATTTGTGGGGGGGAACCACTGTTTGGGCGCAGGCAGAGCTCGGAAAGGAAGGAGCACCATTTGATTTTTTTCAACCAAAATTGGCTGGAATTGAGTTTGGTGCCTGTTGCTTTTGGAGAGCCCCGTGTGCCTAAACAGTGGGAAACCCCCAAAAAGACCCCCATTTTTTAAATAGACCCCTCAAGGAACTTATCTAGATTTTTGTGAGAATTTGAACCCCCAAGTTTCACCAAAATTTTTTAACGTAAGCCGAAATTTTAAAAAAACCTTTTTTTACAAAAATGATTTTTCGCCCCCAATTTTATTTTCCAAGGGTAACAGAAAAAATTGGCCCAAAAGTTTGTCCCAAATTTTTCCTGAGTCCTGATACCCATTGTGGGGGAAAAAACGTTTGGGCATGGGGTGGAAGGGAAAGAGCGTTTTTTAACGAGGGAAATTCTGGGGGGCATGTCCTTTGGAGAGCCCCTGTCCCTAAACGTGGAAACCCCCCAAATGACCCCCTTTTGGAAATAAACCCCAAGGAAAATTATCTAAGTGGGTGAGAAATTTGAACCCCAAGTGTTTTCACAAAGTTTATAACGACAGCCTTTAAAAAAAAAAAAACTTTTTTTTTTTTTACAAAAAAAGATTTTTTCCCCCCCAATATTTTATTTTCACAAGGGTAACAGGAAAATTGGAACCCCAAAAGTTGTTGTCCAATTTGTCCTGGTACCTGATACCCAATTGTGGGGAAAACTACTGTATGGGCCCCGTCGGGCTCGGAAGGAAGTAGTGACTTTTTGGATTGCAGACTTTATGGAATGGTTTTGGGGGCGTCATGTCCATTGGAGAGCCCCCTGATGCACCTAAACAGTGGAAACCCCCCACAAGTGACCCCATTTTGGAAAATAGACCCCACAAAGGAACTTATCTAGATGTGTGGTGAGCACTTTGAACCTCGAAGTGCTTCACAAAGGTTTATAACGCCAGCCGTAAAAATAAAAAAAACTTTTTTTTTTTACAAAAATGATTTTTTTTTCGCCCCCAAATTTTATTTTCACAAGGGTAACAGGAGAAATTGGACCCCAAAGTTGTTGTCCAATTTTTGTCCTGATACGCTGATACCAATATGTGGGAGAAAACTACTGTATGGGCGCACGTCAGGGCTCGGAAGGGAAGTAGTGCGTTTTGGATTGCAGACTTTGATGGATGTTTGGGTGCGTCATGTCGCATTTGGAGCCCCTGATGCCCTAAACAGTGGAAACCCCCCACAAGTGACCCCTTTTGGAAAATAGACCCCACAAGGAACTTATCTAGATGGGGTAGTACTTTGAACCCCGAATGCTTCACAGAAGTTTTTAATGCACAGCCTAAAATAAAAAATCTTTTTTTTTTTTTGCAAAAAATGATTTTTTTCGCCCCAATATTTATTTTTACAAGGGTAACAGGAGAAATTGGACCCCAAAAGTTGTTGTCCAATTTTCCTAGTACGTGATTTCCCCCAATTGTGGAGAAAACTACTGTATGGGTACACCTTGGGGCTCGGAAGGGAAGTAGTGACGTTTTGATTGCAGACTTTGAGGAATGGTCCGGGGGCGTATGTCGCATTTGGAGAGCCCCTGATGCGCCTAAATAGTTGGGGAAACCCCAACAAGTTACCCCTTTTGGAAAATGACCCCAAGGAACTTTCTAGGTGTGTGGTGAGTGCTATGAAGCCCCAAGGCTTCACAGAAGTTTATAATGTCCGCCGTTTTTAAAAAAAAAAAAAATTTTTTTTTCTGTACAAAAATGAAATTTTTGCCCCCGTTTTTATTTTCCCAAGGGTAACAGAAGAAAATAGGACAAAATTTCACAATAACTCTTGGGGCCAGAGTACGCTGATACCCCATATTGGGGAAAACTACTGGTTTGGACGCAGGCAAGCTCGAAGGAGGAGCACCTTTGACTTTTTTAAGCAGAATTGGCGGAATTGAGATCAGACCCATGTCACATTTGGAGAGCCCCGATGTGCCCCAAACAGCGGAAACCCCCCAAATTCTAACCAACCCTAACCCCAACACACCCCTAACCCCAGTCCCAACCCTAACCACAAACCAACCCAACACACCCCTAATCCCCCAACCCAAAACCCAAAACCCAACTTAGCGCCAACCCTAAACCCCAACTTTAGCCGCAAACCCTAAACCCAACCCAAAGGGGGGAAAATGGAAATAAATACATTTTTTAATTTTAATTTTTCCCTAACTAAGAGGGTGATAAAGGGGGGTTTGTTTTATATTTATAGTGGGTTTTTATGTTGGCAGCTGCACGCAAAAGAGCTTTTTATTGCAAAAAAAGTTTTTTCTCGCCACTTTTGGGACTAAAATTTTTGATATTTTGGGCCCAAGAGTCATATGAGGTTTTTTTTTTTGGGGGAGAGTTGACATTTTTATTTGTACCTTTTTTTAGAGGTACATTTTTGATCGTTTTTTTTTCGTTTTTTGGGGGTTGAATGAACAAAAATCAGCCAATTTTAATTTCTTTTGGGGGGGGGCATTTTTATTGCTCCGCGTGTGGAAAAAAGGGAGAAAGCAGTTTTATTCGGGGGGCAGTACGATTTGGCGATCCTTTTTATAATTTTTTTATTTTTTGGCGCTTTTAGAAAAAAAAAAATTTTATATAAAAAAAATTATTTTTGCATCGCTTTATCTGGGCTATAACTTTTTTTTTTTTTTGTGATATGCTGTGTGGTGGCTTTTTTTCGGGAAAATGACGTTTTCAGTGGTCCCCTGTTTTTTATATCGGTCTTTTTGACCCCGGGGTTATCCACTTTTTTTCGGGGGGATGATGAAAAAACATTGTTTTTTTGTTTCTTTTTTTTTTT
The DNA here is from genome assembly GCA_033576555.1 of Oophaga sylvatica. Lineage (NCBI taxonomy): Eukaryota > Metazoa > Chordata > Amphibia > Anura > Dendrobatidae > Oophaga > Oophaga sylvatica. The sequence goes on along the minus strand of JARQOD010012709.1, from coordinate 5,062 downwards.
TTTTTTTAAGGGGGGTTACAAAAGGGGGTTTAAAATAGTGGGTAGTTTTATAGGGGGGTCGTTTACGGACCGGCGATACCAATATGTGTACTTTTTTGTTTTTTTTTTTTTATTTACAGGAAAAAATAAATTTTGGGGAATATTTTTTTTTTTTTTTTATTTTTTTTGGGGTTTTTTTTTTTTAACGTTTATTTTTTTTTTTTAATTTTTTTTCTTTGTCCAGGGGGGGACATCACTGATTTTATCAAATCGCGGTGTGACGTGTGCACGCACACGTCCCCCCCGCGTTTCGCGGGGGAGTGCAGGGGGGTTCTAGTGCCTCTCTTAGCAGGCACTGGGGAAGCCGCCCCCCTCCGGCCCCCCGGGCCATCTGGTCCGGGCCCCTGGGGGGGAGGAACCCCCAAACAGCGCGAAAAAACGCCTGGTCTGGGGTTTGGGGGGTGCGCAGGGAGCCCTCCCTGCGCGATGCCCCTTGCCCCCAGACACCGGGGAATTTTTGATTGCGGTGTCGGGGGTTAAGTGCGGGGGGGCCGTGACCGCCCTGACCACATCACGGGGGGCAGCTTGTTTTAAACAGCTGACACACGGCGGCGATTAGTGCGTCCCCTCGGGCGCAGCTGACCCCATGAGTACTACCCCCCTCCATGGGCAGAAGGCCGGGTTTTTTTGGACGGGATAGTCGTCTAATGTCGAGGGGGGTTAAATTTTGAGCAGGGTTTTTTTAAGCACAAAAGGGGAACGTTGAGCTGCATGGCGCATACCGCTCCCATTTTGGGATACTCAAAGTTTGGAGAACTGCACAAATATCGGGGGACCATGCCCCCTCTTCAGTTGTTATGTGGGGGAGGTCCAGAAACCACGGGCGTTTGGGGTAGTATTCGACAACGCCCCCTGCTGCTCACAAAGCCTTGCTACTTGCAGTGGGGTTTTCAGAGCAGTGCACCCCATTGGTGAGTGGCACTTGCATCCCTGTTGCGCACGCCAGACGGAAAGCGATCTGATTGGGGAAAGGGGCACGACAGGCGTCCTTGATAAAAAATTGGGGAAATCGGGGGGGTTTTTTGAAAACGTTTAATACCAAGTTGAACACGCAGCCAAGTATGTTAGGTGTGAGTTTCCCCAAACTTACAGCCAACCGATTTTCCCATACACATTTCACGAACCTGCCGTTTGGAAGTTAGCAGCAAAAGCCACAATTTTTGGTCTGTTATTCCCTTTAAAAATCTGCTGCGGTTTTTTAGTTTTCCCTTTAAAAAATTAAAAACAGCAGGGCCTGTGTTGCATTGCTGATGCGTTCGCAGAGCTTCCGCTTCCGGTGATTGGACACGTGTCTGAGACAAAACAATGCAGATGGTGGTGAGGGGGGGCAGGATGAGGGAGAAAAAAAGACTGCAGGAGGTGGAGGAAATCCCCGGTAGAAGTAGAGCCAGCAATCCTCGGGGGTGGGCACATGCGCTGTGCCGGGTGAGATCGGTCCCAGCCCCCCAAAATTCCCCCGGGGCCATCGGGAAATTGTAACCATGACAACGGGGGTTGTCCAGGTCAGTTTAAGTGGAAATTCCAGTTTGTGTGGGTAAGGCATGGGTGAAGGCCCGGAAAAGTGCGGTGTAAGGGGGTGACAAAAATTAGTCGGGGACAGTTCTGAGAATGTGCCGCATGGTTGGCCGAAAACCTTTTTGTAGGAGAGGGAACTATGGATGTTTTTGGGGGGGATTTCGACATTTAAAAAATTTGGTTTGTCCCGATCAGTACCCAAGTCAACTCTTTCCCGGACCCCATTCGTGAAGGGGAGCCATAACACCCCTTGGGGGCCCATGCTGTCATCTGCATACTACGGAAAACACCTGCTGAATGTATGTAGTACATTTTTATTTAGGTCTTTTGTTGGGGGGATGAAAACAGGGGTCCAGGTTTGAAAAAAATCTGTATTACTTCATACAAGTTGGCAGAAATAGCAACATTTGCAGACACGAAACAGGAGACACAGCAGGCCAGGAAATCCAAGTCAGCAATCATTTCCCAAACAGTTTTGGGGTCTTCTTTTCTTTTTTCCGAAAGTCCTGCAAACGTGGGTCTTTCAAGAGCATTTTTAGAGTCCACAATGCTTCAAATTCCCAGTGGAATAGTGAGTACAAGGTCCAAGGCTTACAGGGCAAGTCACAGGTTCATGCGGGGTGATTCTGAAAACTGATTGCTCCTGTGGTGCTTAAAAAAAAAGGAGAAAAAACAGGGCGGGGGGAAAATGCAAGCTGGAAACTCCATTTTGACTGAGGGCAAAAAGCTGCAGCAAGACAGAAAGTAAAAGGTTTTCGAAAAAAATGAGTTTCAGGAAATTAATAGAACCTTACATACTCCCCCTTAAAGGGGCAACCTCCGGATGCCCTCAGCCCGGGGTTTGTGGGATCTGTGAAATGACGGAGAAAAGCGAGGGCATTAACGTTATTGCGGGTTTCCCCCTGAGTTTTCCCCCTGGGTAAACCCTGCCATTTAATAGATTTTGTAACTGTTTCTTAACCTGGAATCAAATCCTTTCCCCCCACAAATTCTTCCTGACCATCGACTGAGGGGTCGGGCAAGGAAGGAATCAGGAAACGATTGGGTGTGCAGTTTTAGTAGGGATACATGAAAGAGGGGGTGGATTCTCAAAGTTCTGGGCATTGAAAACGAAAGCAACGGCATTAAAAAAGATTTTTGGGGGTCCAAAGTACAGTCCCCCAACTTGAGGGGGGACCCTTAACTTAAGTTTCTGGTTGACCCCCAGCCAAGTCCCAAAACCTTAAAGTGGTGCAGGTTTACAAATTTATCGTGCTTTCTGCCCCTTTCTTGAGCCGATTCCAGATTTCCTTTAGAAGACCATATTTTCTTAAAGACGTGATTCTTTCAGCCATGCTGGAAAGGTTTTTCTGGGGAAAAGGGGGTAGTTTTTTAGGAAAAAACCTAGATTAGAGAAAAAGGGGAGACTGTTTGTGGGGCCTTGGAGTTGTTATACAAAAACTCGCTAATGGAAGTAGACCCCCCCCAATCTTGGGGGCGATAAAGCGGGGGAGAACTGCTCCGGGTTTGATTGTTCTTCGGTCTCCCCATTAGTTGGGGGAAAGCAGAAAAAGGGGTTTTTTTTTTAATGTCCAATGCTGCACAAAAAATTTTTCCAAAAAACCTAGAAGGAATTGCACCCCTCGATCCGAAATAACCCCCCCCGGTACTCCGAAGCGAAAACATTTTAAAACATAAATCATGTTTTTTGCAGTGGGTAAGCCGACAAAGGGGGTAAATGATGCCTTTGTTAACGGTAACCCCCCCTGAATGGTTTTTTCCCCCCAGAGGTTGGAACTCCCCAATGAAGTCCATAGAAATGGATCCCCCGGGGGGGGATGGGGTGGAAGAGGCTGAAAAAAAGACCATTTTGGGGAGGAGGGGGTGTTTTGATCTACAAAACTCCAGAAGTGAATAATTAAAAAACCCTTCCTGAAGGGGCCACCAAAAGAAACAGAAAAAAATTCCGTGCCCCCAAATTCCTCTTGCCCAGTATTTGGAATGGAATGAGTTGAAAAAAATTTAAAAAGACTGTTTCAGGGAATATACAGACGTTTCCTGAACCCCCACCCATTTTAAAGACAAGACTTACGCCCCCTTGGGGTTTGCCAAAAGGAATCCGCATGGTATGCTTCCTTGATGCCTTAAGTAGGTTTGATTATGGATTACCCTAGGAATCTAGGTGGGGAAAAATAGTCTTGGGGGGATTTTGGACTGCCCCCGCTGAGAAAAAACCCAGAGAGTGCATCCCCCTTTCCATTGCGCGACCTGGTTATAAGAGATGAAAAAATTAAATTGGTTTTAAAAAAAGATTCCAGCAGCTGGCGGGAGTCAGGACTTACCCCCCTGATAAACTAAAATTTCGATGGGCTATCAGGAGACTATTTGCTGTGCAGCCCCCAAAAAGGGGGTTTCCCTTCTTTGAAGGGGGCAAAAGGCCCCCAAAAATCTCTATTGCCCAATCGAGTTCCCTCAGCCGAAAAAAACTCTGGGAAAAGAAGGCACGGGATGAAAAACATTTTTCTACCTGTTCTTGAGGAGTATAGCCCAACGGCACGTCTAAAACATCACCTTATTATAAGGCAAGCTGGGGGGTTTGGGGTGTACTAGGATAGGGCATGGTAAATTTATCTTTTAGGGGGAAAAAACTTCCGGGCTTGGGGGGGCCCCAAAAAATAGACTCCCCTTTCCGGGAAGTTGAGTGATAGGTGACATTTAAAACCCAAGAAATTTCTAAAAAAAGCTATAGAATTGGCAAACCCCCTGAAGCGTGTACCTCCTTACATTTTAGGACTTGGGAATCCCTTGATGGTTGGGTTTTTTCATCCATCTAATTCCCTTTGTGACATCATACCCGAAATTGAATTTGGTCCTAGGAATTAACTTTTCAGTTTGATGTAAAAAAAGATTTGTTTAGCTTCCAAACATTCTAAAATCCTGAGTTCCTCTTGGAGTTTTAAAAAAAATTGTATCATCCAAAAAAAATTTTCCCCCAATGTATTAGGAGATCCCAAGTGTCATTCCCCAAGTGTTGGAAGTGGTGGGGCGGTCTAGACCAAAAGGAAATGATATTCAAATGTCCTGCGTGCTGAATGCAGTCTTCCTTCATCCCCCGGGTTTAAAAGGCTGTTATGGCCCCCGAAATTAGTTTAGAAAAAAAATTTTGGATGTTCCCCTTCTCCAATAATCAGGGATTTTAAAGGGGTGGAAACGGTTCTAATAGTAAAATTTTTTAGTTCCTATAGTTACGATGGTCTCGAGATTCTTTCTTTTTTTTACAAAGAAGATGGGTGCACCTGCAGGGGTTTTAAAGGGGGTAAACCCTTGGCTAAAAATTATCTTGTAATCCTTAAAGTTTAGGGGGCCCCCCAGGGTGATCTTACCAAAAGGTATCTCTGCTGGGAATAATTAATTGGCAATCATAGGCGGTGGGAGGAAGTGGTAGCGTTCTTTTTCACAAAAAATTCGGGTTTCAGCTTTAGTTCAGGGACTGAAAAGTTCCTTTTTGGGAAAAGAGAAGCGAAACTTT
>JARQOD010012708.1:0-18511 GCA_033576555.1 Oophaga sylvatica | reverse complement strand
TGGCCAGGAAGAAAAGAAACCCAAAATTAAAAAAGTGTGAAAAAAAAGGGCCCATGGCCTGTTAGGTTTAAAGCCCTTGGCTGATTCGAGAAAACCAGATTCTTATGGTCCGGAGGACCACCACCTGTGTTTGGCTCCTTCCAGCCAATGCCCCATCTTAAAAGGCCACTTCATGGCCAAAAAACCCCCCATTCCCCACGTCATAATTACTTTCAGTTGGGAGAAATTTTTCGAGAGAAAAAGGCAAAAGGGTTACTTTTTGAGGTCTCTGGATATCTTGGCCCCAAAAAACGGCACCTGCCCCAATTTCAGGGGCATCAACCTCCCCCTAAAATGCGAGAAACATCGGCTGCCGAGAACAGGAGCAAAGGAATTTTGCTTAAGTTCCCTGAAACGCAGAGACTCCCTAGGAGGCCAATTTACCACATAGAACCCTTTTTGGTCAAATCATCAAGGGTTTTTAACAATACCGGAGAAATTCCCAATAAATTTACGAAAAAATTTGGGAAAAACCCCAAGAATCTCTGAAGACCCTTTAATGAAGTGGTTGGCCCCCAAATCACAGATGGCCTAAAACCTTGACCGGGTATTTCAATAACAACGAACAAAATGAATCCCAGAAATGGACCTTCTGTACCCCAAAAAGCCCTTTGACCCCTTCCTACGTGCATTCTCCTCAAAATCGGAACACAGTCCAAACATTTTCACATAGAGCCCCGTCTTTGGGAAAAAATCAAGATATCACCAAAAAAAACAATCAGAAAATTTATCCACAAAATCCCTGAAAATATCATTCATGAAGGATTGGAAGACGGAAGGAGCATTAGTGAGCCCAAAGGGCATCACTAGGTTCTCAAAATGCCCCTCTGGGGTATGAAACGCCGTCTTCAATTCATCCACGTGCTTAATGCGAATAAGGTTATACGCTGTTATGTTACGGTAGCTGAGGAGTGCAGGTAAAAAAAAAAAAGGCAATACACCAGGGCAGTTGGAATCTATGAGATTGCAGCACCCTGACTAACCACCGCAACTAGAGGCAGCCGTGGAGCGTTCCTACGTCGGTCCTAGACGCCTCGTCACAGCCTGAGAAACTAACTACACCTAAAGATAGAAATAGGAAAGCTATCTGCTCCGGAGCAGAACCCCAAAGATAATAGAAAGCCCCCAAACATGTAATGGCGGTTAGACAAGAGGAAATACTGACACAGAAAGAAAATAGTATGAGCAAACGCTGGGGCCCAAACTATCTAAATAGAAAAGGATAGGAAGGGTACCACTGCAATCCCAGAAAACCCCGAAAAAACACCAACTCTACCAATTTCAAAATCACCTGAGATCACACGACCTCCACCACCCAAACCAGTTCTCTTGTGTAACAAAAACAAAACAGCAGCCACTGAAAAAAAAACGGGAAAAAGCAAAAGCACAAAACACAGTGGCTGGACTAAACTGAGAGGGCAAAAGCCCCCGGAGGGGACCCTGAAGGCCCCCACAGAAGTGCAGGACAAAATGCAAAAATATAGCAAAAACACAAAATAAGAAATTGTCTTATCTGATAGCAGGAGATGCAGACACGACACAGCAGGCTACAAGGGAAACTGGAAAGAAGGATTCAGACCAGAACAATTGATCACCGGCAACCCTGATGGGAAAATGACTCCCTTACATAAGACCAATCAGTAACACCTGATTCCCAGTCCTCACAATCCTCACTAGTACCGCTTGTAACCACCAGAGGGAGCCTCTGCTCAGAACTCATCTCAAACCCATTCACAACAGTACCCCCCCCTTGAGGAGGGGTCACCGAACCCTCATTTGAGCAACCAGGTCGGTCAGGATGAGTTCTATGATACGCACGGATAAGTCTCCTAGCATGGATGTCCGAAGCAAACACCCAAGAATTATCTTCCTGACCATAACCTCTCCATTTAACCAAATACTGGAGTCTTCGTCTAGAAAAACGAGAATCCAATATTTTCTCAACCACATACTCCAGATTGCCCTCAACCAAAACAGGGTCAGGAGGCACAGCAGCAGGAACCACTGGCTCAACAAACCTCTTCAACAAGGACTTGTGGAACACGTTATGGATCTTAAATGTCCCTGGAAGAAGCAAACGAAAAGAAACAGGATTAATAATCTCCATGATCTTATAAGGTCCAATGAACCTAGGCTTAAATTTAGGAGATGCTACTCTCATAGGAATATTCTTTGAGGACAACCAGACCAAGTCCCCCACTTTAAACCGAGGACCATCAGTCCTATGCCGGTTAGCAAACCGCTGGGCCTTCTCCTGAGAGAGGGACAACCTCTCCACTACCTGGTCCCAAATCTGCTGCATACGCTCAACAACAGAGTCAACACCTGGACAGACAGAAGCCTCCGTCTGTCCTGAAGAAAATCGAGGGTGAAACCCAGAATTACAGAAAAACGGAGACATCAAAGTGGCAGAGCTAGCCCTATTATTAAGAGCAAACTCAGCCAAAGGCAAAAAAGAGACCCAGTCATCCTGATCAGCAGACACAAAGCATCTTAGATAAGTCTCCAATGTCTGGTTTGTTCTCTCAGTTTGACCATTGGTCTGAGGATGAAATGCCGAGGAGAAAGACAATTGAACACCCAGTTTAGAACAAAAAGTCCTCCAAAATCTGGAAACAAACTGGACTCCTCTGTCAGACACAATGTTCTCAGGAATGCCGTGTAAACGAACCACGTGCTGAAGGAACAACGGCACCAATTCAGAGGAGGAAGGCAACTTAGGTAATGGCACAAGATGTATCATTTTGGAAAACCTATCACAAATTACCCAGATGGTGGTCATTCTCTGAGAAACAGGAAGATCGGAAATGAAATCCATAGAGATATGGGTCCATGGTCTCTTGGGCACAGGCAATGGCATCAACAAACCACTAGAGCGAGAGCAAGGCTTGGAGCGAGAGCAAGTCCCGCAGGACTGCACAAATTCCCTGACATCGCGAGACAAGGTAGGCCACCAAAAGGACCGACTAACCAAGTCTCTGGTACCAAAATTCCGGGATGCCCAGCCAATGCGGAACAATGAATCTCAGACATCACACTCTTTTTCCATTGGTCCGGGACAAACAATTTTCCAACAGGGCAGCGCTCGGGCCTATCCTCCTGACACCCCTCCAGAGCAAGTCTCAAATTGGGCGAGATGGCGGAAAGAACTACACCCTCCTTCAAAATAACAGAGGGATCAGATAGCTCAGGAGAGTCCGCAAGGAAACTCCTCGAGAGGGCATCCGCCTTAACATTCTTAGTGCCAGGAAGAAAGGAAACCACAAAATTAAAACGTGTGAAAAACAAGGCCCACCTGGCCTGTCTAGGATTGAGTCGCTTGGCAGATTCCAGATAGACCAGATTCTTATGGTCCGTAAGGACCACCACCTGATGTTTGGCTCCCTCCAGCCAATGTCTCCACTCTTCAAAAGCCCACTTCATGGCCAATAACTCCCGATTACCCACGTCATAATTACGTTCAGTAGGAGAAAATTTTCGAGAGAAAAAGGCACAAGGGTTACTTTTAGAGGTCTCTGGATCTTTTTGGGACAAAACGGCACCTGCCCCAATTTCAGAGGCATCAACCTCCACCTGAAATGGCAGAGAAACATCAGGCTGCCGTAGAACAGGAGCAGAAGTGAATCTCTGCTTAAGTTCCTGAAACGCAGAGACTGCCTCAGGAGGCCAATTCACCACATCAGAACCCTTTCTGGTCAAATCAGTTAATGGTTTAACAATAACCGAGAAATTACCAATAAATTTACGATAAAAATTGGCAAAACCCAAAAATCTCTGAAGAGCCTTTAATGAAGTAGGTTGGACCCAATCACAGATGGCCTGAACCTTGACCGGGTCCATTTCAATAACAGATGGGGACAAAATGAATCCCAGAAATGAGATCTTCTGTACGCCAAAAAGACACTTTGATCCCTTCACATACAGAGCATTCTCTCTCAAAATCTGGAATACAGTTCGAACATGTTTCACATGAGAGTCCCAGTCATTAGAAAAAATCAAGATATCATCCAAATAAACAATCAGAAACTTGTCCACAAAATCCCTGAAAATGTCATTCATGAAGGACTGGAAGACGGAAGGAGCATTAGTGAGCCCAAAGGGCATCACAAGGTACTCAAAATGCCCTTCAGGGGTGTTAAATGCCGTCTTCCATTCATCCCCGTGCTTAATGCGAATAAGGTTATACGCCCCCCTGAGGTCAAGCTTGGTAAACCAAGTAGCGTTTTTCACCCTGGAAAACAGGTCAGAAATCAAGGGTAATGGGTATTGATATTTCACAGTAATATTGTTCAAGAGACGATAATCAATACACGGCCTTAATGAACCATCTTTTTTGGCCACAAAGAAAAAAACCGGCACCTAAGGGTGAAGAGGATGGTCTGATATGACCCTTCTCCAATGATTCCTTGATATAAGACCGCATAGCGTCATGTTCAGGTATAGACAAGTTAAAAAGGCGACCTTTAGGGAATTTACTACCTGGCACTAATTCAATAGCGCAGTCATAGCTCCTATGGGGAGGTAAGGATGCAGATTTACTTTCGCTAAACACATCAGAAAAATCAAACAAAAAGTCAGGAACATCCTCAGCCTGGGGGGAGGCAGAAAAAACAGGAGTGTTGGTATTAACACATTGGCAGCCCCAACTGGTTACAGACACAGATTTCCAATCCAAAACAGGATTATGAGACTGTAACCAAGGGAAACCCAGCACTATAATGTCATGCAGATTATATAGAACCAAAAATTTGCAGCACTCCTGGTGATCAGGTTCAACCCTCATTATCACCTGAGTAGAAAACTGGGGTTTATTCTCAGCCAAAGGGGTAGAATCGATCCCCAGTAAAGGAATAGACTTCTGTAGGGGTATCAAGGGAAACCCACAACGTTTAGCAAAATCATAATCCATCAGGTTAATAGCTGCTCCAGAATCAACGAAAGCCTGAGCAGAAAATGAGGACAGAGAGCATATCAGAGTGACAGTTAATAAAAACTTAGTCTGAACACTACCCAAGACAACTGAGCGTGCAAAATGTCTTCCCCGCTTAGGGCAGACTGAAATAGCATGAGAGGCATCACCACAGTAGAAACATAACCCATTGCGCTTTCGAAACTCATGACGCTGTGCCCCAGACACCACTCCATCACACTGCATGGGCTCAGCAGCTGGCTCACAAGGCAACACCACTCCACGCATACTTCTCCGCTCACGCAAACGTCTGTCAATTTGAATCGCTAATGACATAGAATCATTGAGACCAGAGGGGACAGGGAATCCCACCATAACATCCTTTACATTATCCGACAGACGCTTCCGGAAAAGGGCCGCCAAAGCGTCGTCATTCCACTTGGTCAGGACTGCCCACCTACGGAATCTCTGACAGTATAACTCAGCGTCATCAAGCCCCTGATTTAATGCCAACAAGGCTTTTTCAGCTTGATCAGTGACATTAGGCTCATCGTACAATAACCCCAAAGCCTGAAAAAATGCATCAACATCACTCAAAACAGGATCCCCAGGTGTCAGGGAAAAAGCCCAATCCTGAGGATCGCCGCGCAGGAGAGAGATGACAATTTGAACCTGCTGCGCTGCGTTTCCTGAGGACTTAGATTTTAAGGCAAGAAACAATTTACAATTATTTTTGAAATTCTGAAACTTAGCTCGATCCCCTAAAAACAAATCTGGCATGGGAATCCTAGGTTCCACAACAGGCAACCTAGCAAGATATGCAGCAATACTCTGAACCTCAGTGGCAAGCTGATCCACATGGCCAGACAACTGTGCAAACTCCATTGGGAGAAAAGATCCTCCCCAGCACCCAGAGATACAGAGGGGAAAAAAAAAAAAAATGCAACAAACAGAAAAATATCTCTGACAACTTTTCTTCCTTCAAAATGTTTTTTCCCTTCTGTGAGTACCATACAATTTTTATGTCCGGTGATACTGTTATGTTACGGTAGCTGAGGAGTGCAGGTAAAAAAGGAAATACACCAGAGCAGTTGGAATCTATGAGATTGCAGCACCCTGACTAACCACCGCAACTAGAGGCAGCCGTGGAGCGTTCCTACGTTGGTCCTAGACGCCTCGTCACAGCCTGAGAAACTAACTACACCTAAAGATAGAAATAGGAAAGCTATCTGCCCCGGAGCAGATCCCCAAAGATAATAGAAAGCCCCCAAACATGTAATGGCTGTTAGACAAGAGGAAATACTGACACAGAAAGAAAATAGTATGAGCAAACGCTGGGGCCCAAACTATCTAAATAGAAAAGGATAGGAAGGGTAGTTACTGCAATCCCAGAAAACCCCGAAAAAACACCAACTCTACCAATTTCAAAATCACCTGAGATCACACGACCTCCACCACCCAAACCAGTTCTCTTGTGTAACAAAAACAAAACAGCAGCCACTGAAAAAAAAAACCGGAAAAAGCAAAAGACAAAACACAGTGGCTGGACTAAACTGAGAGGGCAAAAGCCCCCGGAGGGGACCCTGAAGGCCCCCACAGAAGTGCAGGACAAAATGCAAAAATATAGCAAAAACACAAAATAAGAAATTGTCTTATCTGATAGCAGGAGATGCAGACATGACACAGCAGGCTACAAGGGAAACTGGAAAGAAGGATTCAGACCAGAACAATTGATCACCGGCAACCCTGATGGGAAAATGACTCCCTTATATAAGACCAGTCAGTAACACCTGATTCCCAGTCCTCACAATCTTCACTAGTACCGCTTGTAACCAGAGGGAGCCTCTGCTCAGAACTCATCTCAAACCCATTCACAACAATACGCCCCCCTGAGGTCAAGCTTGGTAAACCAACTAGCACTTTCCACCCTGGAAAACAGGTCAGAAATAAAGGGTAACGGATATTGATATTTCACAGTGATCTTGTTCAAGAGACGATAATCAATACACGGCCTTAATGAACCATCCTTTTTGGCCACAAAGAAAAAACCGGCACCCAAGGGTGAAGAGGATGGTCTGATATGACCCTTCTCCAATGACTCCTTGATATAAGACCGCATAGCGTCATGTTCAGGTACAGACAAGTTAAAAAGGCGACCTTTAGGGAATTTACTACCAGGCACTAATTCAATAGCGCAGTCATAGCTCCTATGGGGGGGCAAGGATGCAGATTTACTTTCGCTAAACACATCAGAAAAATCAGTCAAAAAGTCAGGAACATCCTGAGACTGGGGAGAGGCAGAAAAAACAGGAGTGTTGGCATTAACACATTGGCAGCCCCAACTGGTCACAGACACAGATCTCCAATCCAAAACAGGATTATGAGACTGTAACCAAGGGAAACCCAGAACAATAATGTCATGCAGATTATACAGCACCAGAAATTTGCAACTCTCCTGATGATCTGGTTCAACCCTCATTATCACCTGAGTAGAAAACTGGGGTTTATTCTCCGCCAAAGGGTGGAATCAATGCCCAGTAGGGGAATAGACTTGCACAGGGGTATCATGGGAAACCCACAACGTTTGGCAAAGTCAAAATCCATCAGGTTAATAGCTGCTCCTGAATCAACAAAAGCCTAAACCGAAAATGAGGACAGGGAGCAAATCAGGGTAACAGTCAACAGAAATTTAGTCTGAACACTACCCAAGACAACTGAGCGTGCAAAACATCTTCCCCGCTTAGGGCAGACTGAAATAGCATGAGAGGCGTCACCACAGTAGAAACATAACCCATTGCGCTTTTGAAACTCATGACGTTGTGCCCCAGAAGTCACTCTATCACACTGCATGGGCTCAGAAGCTGGCTCACAAGGCAACAGTATCTCACGCATACCTCTGCGCTCACGCAAACGTCTGTCAATTTGAATAGCCAATGACATAGAATCATTGAGACCAGAGGGAGCAGAGAATCCCACCATAACATCCTTTTCATTCTCTGACAGCCCTTTCCCAAAAAGGGCTGCCAAAGCATCATCATTCCATTTGGTCAGGACTGCCCACTTTCAGAATTTCTGACAGTACAACTCAGCGTCTTCAAGACCCTGATTTAATGCCAACAAGGTTTTTTCAGCTTGATCAGTGACATTAGGTTCATCGTACAATAACCCCAGAGCCAGAAAAAATGCATCAACATTACTCAAAACAGGATCACCAGGTGTCAGGGAAAAAGCCCAATCCTGAGGGTCGCCGCGCAGCAGGGAGATGACAATTTGAACCTGCTGTGCTGCGTTACCTGAGGACTTAGGCTTTAAGGCAAAAAACAACTTACAGTTATTTTTGAAATTCAGAAATTTAGCCCGATCCCCCAAAAACTAATCTGGCATGGGGATCCTGGGTTCCACAACCGGCAACCTAGCAAGATAGGTAGCAATACTCTGAACCTCAGTGGCAAGCTGATCCACACGGCCAGACAACTGTGCAAACTCCATTGAGAGAAAAAAAAATCCTCCTCAGACCCAGAGAAAAAGAGGGAAAAAATGCAACAGACAGAAAAAAAAAAAATCTCTGACAACTCTGACAACTTTTTTCTTTGCACACTATTTTTCCCTTCTTTGAGTACCATATAATTTTCAGTTATGGTCGGTGATACTGTTGTGTTTTGGTAGCTGAGGAGGACAGGAACAACAGCAGGGCAGCCGAACACCTGAGATGTTGGTAACTGATGGGTTGCAGATTCCTAAACTAACGACACAACTAGAGGTAGCCGTGGAGCGTTCCTACGTTGATCCTAGACGCCTTGTCACAGCCTGAGAGATAACTACACCTAAAGGCAGAAAGATGAAAGCTATCTGCCCCGGAGCAGATCCCCAAAGAAAATAGGAAGCCCCCAAACATATAATGGCGGTTAGACAAGATGAAAATACTAACATAGGCAGAAAATAGACTGAGCAAACGCTGGGGCCACAAGCTGACTAAATAGGATAGGACAGGAGAGATTACTTTCTGCAACCCAGAAAACCCTACAAAAATCCAACAATTCTGATTACAAAAATACTGAGATCACACGATCTCGCTACCCGCTAAATCAGATCTCAGTGTGAACAAAAACCAAGCCGCAGCCGCTGAAAAAACAGGAAAAAGCAAATGAGCAAATAACAGTGGCTGCAGATAAACTGTGAGGGCTCAGGCCCCAGGAGGAGACCTGGCTGACCTCCACAAAAGTGCAGAAAACAATGCAAAAAGCAAGCACAAAAAGAAAAGCAAAAAATATCTTATCTGAAAGCAGGAGATGCAGGCAAGACTCCAGCAAACTTCCAAATGAACCAGGAACCACAATTGAGACAAGAACAATTGATCACCAGCAACCATCATGGAAGGGAACCTCCCTTATATCAGACCAGTCTGTGATTCCAGATTGCCATTCCTCGCTGAAAGGTTCAGTACTGTGTGTAACCACCAGAGGGAGCCTCTGCTCAGAAACCATCTCTAGCACATTCATAACAATTTTCCCTGTCCTTGCTGCAAAAAAAAAAAAAAATTGTCCACCATCCTCAAAGCATTATGCTGCCACCACCATGTCTCACAGTGGGGATGGTGTTTTTGGGGTGATTAACTGTTTGGCACCAGAAATAAATTTTACTTTTTGGCCACTAAGTAAATTTTAGGTCTCATCTGACCACAGCACCTTCCACCCACATGTCTTTTGGCAGACTGAAAACAAGCCTTACAATTTGTGTTCAAGTAAAGGCTTACTGCCACACTTTTCCATAAAGGCCACCTCTATGAAGTGTACGGCTTATTGTGGTCGTGTTGACAGATACTCCAGTCTGATTGGGAACTCTGCTGCTCCTTCTGGGTTACCTTTGGTCTCTGTGCTGCCTCTCTGATTGATGCCCTCCTTTTCCGGGCTTAGTTTTGGAGGACGGCCCTCTATTTTGTTAGGTTTGTAGTGGTACCATGTTCTTCCCATTTGATTCTTTGGGGAGGAAAATAACTCCATTCCCTGCAGCTTCAGTCACAGCGAGCAGCTGTAACCACACCCGGCACCGACTGACAGCCAGCTCACCAGTGCATCAGTACAGAGGCGGCTGTCAGTGCCGGGCGTGGTTACAGCTGCTCGCTGTATACTGAGCAATGACTGAAGCCACACTTGTGACTGAAAGCAGGAGGCTACCAGAAGAAACAATGTTAATTTCCTCCTGGTAGCCGGGCTCACGGTGTGGCAACCACTCAGAGTTAGATTGCTATTTACAGGTTAATAGCATTCAGGGACAGGACCGATTCCCTTTACATAACATTTACAGCTGTAATCACAGATCTGCCGTGTCCCGTAAGTGTTCGTCCTGCGGCGTACATGTCGGTCATCTAGACCCTCTACACTAGTAATAAAACTGAAGACTACAATTCGATCTAAGAAAAAGGAGTTCAGCGGCAGAAATGAAGCAAGCCATTACTCATCCTCTCCATCGGTCCTGTGGTGGAGCTGCCATTTTCATGGTGACGTTATGATGGTCGTACCTGAGGATTCGAGTTTCAGGAAGCCCTTCTCGAAGATCTCGGCCACCCAGGCCTGCAGTTCTGGATCTGTCTGCACAGACTCGTCACTCTTATAATAATAGTGCACAATGCCGGATACAAAGCTGGAAGGAGAGCGGAGATGGAGGGTCAGATCACGGTAGAGTTCAGATCCGTGGCACCATCAGGACTCCACTACTCAGATAAACTGCACATATCCAATTACCATTATGTTGGCACAATACAGTATGGGCGCTGTTGGGTCTAGAGTCTAGACAGAGCCTGGCACTAACTATAGGGGACAACAATGACACCAAGTAGGGACAGTGTCTCATGCCATATGAGATGTGTTCTGTACTCTTCATACCACGCTCCATGTTTATCTGAGCACTGTATGATATTATTTAGCTGAGGAAAGAGCAAGCTCAGATTTCTAGAACAAATTTATCTGCACTCTGGAAGGGAAAGTTTGGGTCACGTATAGGTCACCTGTCCATCGCCTCCCAGATCATCTTCCCATCATCTCTGTAGTAGTAATTGGGAATGGACTCCAATCCTCGGGCCGCAATGTCGTCAGGCAGACAGAGGCCGCTGTACGTCACCTCCTGCATCCCCTTCTCCAGTAAAGCATTAATACCTTTTATACCAAGAACTGTATTCTAAAAAAGGATAAGATGCGTGTGAGATGCATGATGTAGCGTCAGAAAATGCCCCATCCCAGAACTTCATGTGACCATGGCTTAACAGAACAAGAGCCCACATCTTTGAAGCCATTTCTGAGCTCTGGATGATGATTACACCCAGGTTTGTTGGTTTTCTGGAACTTCAGAAAAAACCTCTACATGTGAACAGGAACACCCCAAAAGGAAAAAAGAGGCAGAGCCATCAACACCCACTTCTTCCTTCACTGGATTCCAGATGGAGGACACGTACATGGTCTCATCTACATTATGGGAAGAATTCCCAAAACCAACTACAAACCAGAGAGGTAATGAGGAGGGGGCCTCATAGGCAAGACACAAGCTTTTCAGCTAGCCCGACATAGAGCCATAATATTCCTCAGACCTGGCAATAGGTAAAATAGCTCTTTATCGTCACTTTATTGACAATCTGTTCTTGATTTGGATTGGTACCGAGACAGAAGCATTGGAGTTTGTCCAGGCGTTGAACTTGAACACTTGGGGTTATTGTGTAGCCCTGGTACACAATACCAGGAGGATGAGTGGAGAGGTAACAGTTAAGGTCTCTTCATGACATCATGTACACTTCTGACACACCCAGCAGGGGTGTGGAAGGGAGTGATTTAGTCAGTCAGTGTCCGGACTTCAGAGTGAGAAGTCAGTTTCCTGTCCTTGGACAGAGTAGACGTGTCCAGTTTAAGTCTATCATCAGTTCAGAAAGTGGAGTCTGGTGTAGGTGTCTGTATACACCTTAGTCTAGTCAGAGCTGTGCCCCACTGGAAGAAAGACTGAACTATCTATTAAGAGACAAGCAAGGCGAAGGGCAAAGTGGAAGGAAGGTAATTGGAAAAGTGCTTTTGACTTGGAAAAGTCCAGCACATTGCAACCGGTTACTGGGGACCGAAGGATCACTATTGTACAGCATAGTGAAGAGAAAACCAGGAATCTACCGGACCCTAGGTCGCGGCAGACAAGCCCCTTTATAGTCAGAACGTAGCTGGAGTCAGGGGGTGTGAAGACTTTGAGTTGTGCACGACAAGAAAAGGATTCAGCTCCCTCGCAGGAAGGCTTCTAACACAAATTTGACTGGGCAGAACAGCTAAAGACTAGCTGGAATCATAGAGAGGATTACGCTTCAGGCTGGTCGTACTCAGCTTCATTGGAAAGTAAAGGAGGCCCCTAACTTGCTTATCTGTTGCCTCAAAGCTCATCCTCCATCAACCCCATCAGCCTCCCTGGGACCTGCCTTATCATCCTGCAAGTAAAGGTATGGAAAGACGTTGACTGTGTGAGACTGAGTTATTATTGCATGCCTGCACAATCCCTACCTAACTACCGACCTGAGGGAAGAGTCCCACCTGTAGGGGACCCGACATCTAGCTGCCTCACCATCCCCTCAGAGATCTACAGCAGCGCTGGTACTAATTACCAGAATACTACAGGTGGCGTCACGAACTGTACATAATCAATCCCCTGTAAATATTCCCCCAACATACGCCAGACCGCCAGGGCCACAGACCGAGCCACAGCTACCTGTGACAACCCCATAGACTTCCATGGGCTCGGCTCTGAGTACCCCATTGCCCTGGTAATCCACAATTGTGGTGGCGGGTCGACACAAAAACTTGGCGTCACGAACAGGATCCGAAACTTGCAGCATTGCGAGCCCTGTGTGCCTGTGGATTGTTTTTGTGAAAAAGGACTGTTTGCTATTTTTGGCGCTAAAATCCGCCATTTTGCCGCCATATTCGCGCCCTCAGGCGCTGGAGAAGAAGGTGGGCGGACCTGAAAAAGCGCGCAAAGTCTTGGACACGCCCCCAACCTGCACCCCAAACCGCATCGCAAACTGCGTAGCAATCTGCATCGCAAACCGCATCGCAAACTGCATAGCAATCTGCATCGCAAACCGCATAGCGAACTGCATAGCAATCTGCATCGCAAACCGCATAGCGAACTGCATAGCAATCTGCATCGCAAACCGCATCGCAATCCGCATAGCAAACTGCATCACAATCTGCATTGCAATCCGCATAGCAAATTGCATCGCAAAATAGAGCGGCAGGTCCTGCGACGAAGGTCCTGTTCCCACTGCGGTGCCTGTGAAGTAGCAGCATCTGAAACCGGTAGGCTCCGTTTAACCAAGGGGGCGCTAAGATGTCACAACAACCGGCTGACAGTGCGGCCCCGGCCGGAGGCCCCAATCCCGCACCGTCTGGTATTATAGCGCCAGATGGAGGCGCAGGCCCTGCACCCAGTCCGGTAGTCCCGATCATGCCACTAACGCTCCCATATATGCCTGGGGCGAAATGGCTTCCCCAATACAGCGGTGGGCCAGGCACATTAGCAGGCTTCAAGCGGAAGTTATGCAGCATCCTAGAAATGTACTCCATGCCTGAGAGACAAAAAGCTGCTGTGCTAATAGGGCAGCTAACTGGCGCTGCTGAGAGGGAAGTGGAGACTTGGGATACCGTTGATCAGGAGTCGGTACCTGCGATCTTCCTTAAGCTACATGCCATATTTGAAGACCGCACAGAAACGGATCTCCGGTTGGCCTTCTATCACTGTTCACAACAGCCAGGTGACAGCATCCGGGACTATGCTTGCCGACTACAGGGAGCCCTGAGAGCCCTCAAGCAAATTAACAATTTAAATGCTATCGACGAGAATAGAATGCTGAAAGAACAATTTATACAGGGATTGAGATCCCCAGAGGAACGCAGAACTGTAAATTGGTGGTCCTTAGATCATCCGGATGCTACCTTTGATGCCCTAAAGGACATGGCAATAAAAGGGCTGCGGCCCCTGGGCAAACCTGAGGTGGCCACCCAACATCATCAGGGTGAAGTCACTCTGGAACCGGCAGTAACCCCCTGTTCCCCGCTAGTGGCTGAAGCCAAAGCGCAGGTGACACCTCCTAGTGAATTGGACTGTCTGCGCTCAGAGGTGCGCCAGCTGACTAAAAATCTGGCCGCTGTGATGAGTGCCCTACAGCTGCGGAAAGAGGAGGAAGGGAAGATCTTGTTAGCTGACTGCCCGGAGGATGTTCCGTGGATGCACCGGAGAAGAAAGAAGACGTCGCCCCCCGGAGGAGGACAACGCCACCCCCAGGAGCAACCTCTGATCAACACCCTTCTCGTCGAGAGATCATCTGTTATCGCTGCCACCGGAAAGGTCATCTGTCTACACAGTGTCCTTTAAACGGGCAGAACCTGGGTCCAAGGGCCAACACCCAGGAGAATACCCGTCAGGCCCCCTAGACTGGAACCGCAGGTATGTGGGCGGGCGACCCTACCTGTCTATTATTCTAGATGGTATTGCTGTTCCAGCATTGTTAGACACTGGGTCCCAGGTGACCCTCATACCTGATGCTCTATATACCAAGTACTGGTCAATGGACAGTCTTAAACCTCCGAGCCTTGACTTTACTGTGTATGCTTCGAATGGTCTTCCTGTAGAAGTACTCGGAACAAAATGTGTAGATGTAAAGGTGGGCAGAGAGGAGTTGAAAGACCAAGGGCTTCTGGTAGTAAAGACTGTAAATGAGGAGAACGGTTTAAATATCATTTTGGGTACTAACATTATCGGTAATTGTTTGGGAGAAGTTGTGTTCTTACTCCAACAGCTCGCTGAGATTGCCCGACCAAGGCAGAGAGGAGTAATCCAAAGAGAGATCCGGGCCCTGGTGTGTCAGCAGCAAGCGAAGCTTACCGACGGCGAAATTGGTAATGTACGGGTCACTGACTCAGATCCTATTGTGATACCCCCAATGAGTGAAATGATCATTTGGTGCAGGGCAGCCATAGGTCTGAGGGGACAGAATTACCAAGCTGTAGTAGAACCCCACCATTCAGAACATAGACCTACACTTATGACTGCTAGAGGAGTAGTAGAAGTGGTGAATGGAAGAGTACCGGTACGGCTTCTCAATTGGGGAGATGATGAGGTAAATTTACCCCGTTATGCAACCATTGCTAAACTTCATGCTGTTGATAATAATTCTATTCTCCCGGCTGAGTCCTTAGACTCCTGTCAAATAGAGGAGGACAATGACCCAGCAACCCAGGTGGCGGAATGGTGTCAGCAACTCCATGTTGGGACGGACACCACTCCCGCTCACCAGAAGCAAGGGGTATTACGGGTGGTGCAAGAGTACGCCCAAGTGTTTAGCAAAAATCCACTTGATTTTGGGACAATTAAGGGAGTACAACATCATATCCCTACAGGCAGTCATCCTCCCATCAAAGAGCGGTATAGGCCCATACCTCCAGCTCATTATCAGAAGGCTAAAGAAATGTTGAATGATATGAAGAAAGCTGGGGTGATAAGGGATAGTTGTAGTCCCTGGGCAGCCCCTCTAGTTCTGGTTAAAAAGAAAGATGGTAGTATGAGAATGTGTGTGGATTACAGGCAGGTGAACCGCATAACACACAAGGATGCATACCCGCTACCACGCATAGAGGAATCATTAGCTGCTCTGAAAACGGCTAACTACTTTTCTACCCTTGATCTGACTAGTGGTTACTGGCAAGTGGCTGTGGCTGAGGAGGATCGTGAGAAAACGGCTTTCACCACCCCAATGGGGCTCTGTGAGTTCGACAGAATGCCGTTTGGGCTCAGTAGTGCCCCAGGAACATTTCAGAGAGTGATGGAAAACTGTCTGGGACATCTCAATTTTGAAACCGTGCTGCTATACCTAGACGACGTTATCGTGTATTCCAAGACATATGAGGACCATCTGAAGCACCTGGCAGAAGTGTTTGAGTCCCTGTCCAGGTACGGGATGAAATTAAAACCCTCAAAATGCCATCTACTCAAGCAGAAGGTACAATACTTGGGGCACATCGTCAGTTCGGAAGGAGTAGCGCCGGACCCAGAGAAAGTCACTGCCATCCAGAAGTGGCCGGAGCCGAAGAACCTTAAGGAAGTGCGACAGTTCCTGGGACTAACGGGTTACTACAGGAGATTCGTGAAAGATTACACGAAGAAGGCAGCTCCTTTACAGGACCTCCTGGTAGGACAATCTTTAAAGAGCAGAAACCCTCCTTTCAATTGGGGTAAGGAACAGGCTGAAGCATTTCAAAAGATGAAAGAGATCCTGACAGGTGATGAGATTTTAACCTATCCTGATTACAGCCAACCGTTCCTGTTGTACACCGACGCCAGTAATGAAGGGTTGGGAGCCGTTCTCAGTCAGAAGCAGAATGGACAAGAAAAAGTCATCGCATATGCTAGCAGAAAACTCAGGCCAACTGAAAGGAATCCGGAAAATTATAGCAGCTTCAAGCTAGAGTTTCTGGCGCTGGTCTGGGCCATTACTGAAAGATTTAAGCACTATCTGGCCTCCAATAAGTTCACGGCGTACACCGACAACAACCCGTTAACGCACCTGGAAACCGCCAAGCTGGGTGCCATGGAGCAGCGATGGATGGCCCGGTTGTCCAATTATCAGTTTACTATCAAGTACCGGGCAGGTCGAAAGAATGCTAATGCTGATGCGTTGTCCCGAATGCCGCATGACTCTGATACGGAAGAAGAATCGGACGACCTGGAAGAAATTGAGCTGCCTGCGTTCCATCGAAATGGGGTAGTCCACGAGCATCGAGTCCACAGAAAGCAGAATGGTGCAACATTAAATCCTTTACCCCATCACAGCTGGAAAGAGACTCAGGACAGTGATCCAGTGGTCAGCCGCATCAAGGAGTTGTTAAGTCAGGAAGGCTCCTCTCTGGAAAAGGATGCACCTATGTCAGCCAAGCTCCTGTGGAACGAGAAAAGCAGGTTGTTCCTATACCGTGAGAAGTTGTGCAGGAGATACGTCAACCCCAGAACCCATGAAATGGTCTGGCAAATCGTGGTCCCCAAGGCAGACGTCCCAATGGTGCTGGAAGCATACCACGATCAAGCAGGACACTTTGGCTGGAGAAAGCTGGAGACCCTGTTGAGATGCCGGTTCTACTGGGTAGGGATGCGCAGCTCCATCGAGAGGTGGTGTCGGAACTGTGGACCCTGTGGTCTCAGAAGAAAGGACTACGGAAGTCAGAAGGCCCCCCTGCAACCTATCCGGACGACTCGTCCCCTGGAGATTGTGGCCCTGGACCACGTCAAACTGTCACCGAGTAGATCTGGATACTCATACGCCTTGACCATGGTGGACCATTACTCCAGATTTCTGGTAGTCGTTCCAGTGAAAGACCAGACCGCAGTGACGGCCGCGAAGACCTTTCAAGCAAGCTTCTGCAGACCGCATGGGTATCCCGAGCAAGTCTTAACCGATCAGGGACCTGCTTTTGAAGCCGATTTATTCAAGGAATTCTGTCATATGTACGGGTGCAAGAAAATAAGAACGACACCATATCACCCTCAAACCAACGGTCTTTGTGAAAAGATGAACCATATTGTCCTTGACTTGTTGAGATCCATACCGTTGGAAGACAGGAATCGATGGCCGGATTTACTACCTGATTTGGTTGATTTGTATAATCATATACCTGTAAGCTCAACTAACTGCACTCCAGCCTATCTTATGAGAGCAAGGCCCGGAAAACTACCAATGGATCTAGAACTTGGAGTGGTAGAACCGGAGGCAGACGACGCTGTTGAGAACTGGGACGTCAATCGGCAAGAGCAATACAGAAGAGTACAAATCTGTGTGGGGGAAAGTCTCAATAAGGCACGGGAGAAACAGGAAGATGTTTACAACCGAAATGCTCCTGCCAAGCCTCTGATGCCTGGAGAGGTAGTATTAAAAAGAAAAAGAAAGATGCATAAACTGGATAATCAGTGGGAGCAAGAACCCTACGTCATACAAGATTCTAAATACGACAACAGAAAAGTTTGTGTCGTCAGTAAAGACGGAGGAAGAACAACGACCACTGTGTCCAGAGATCATTTGAAGTTGTGTCCAGAACACTTAAAGAGTTGTGAAAAGAACCCTGTCCTCAATCAAAGAGAAAGAAAGGAAGAGGTCATACACACCGATCTGGGAGATTTTCCTGCGGATTGGCCCCGACTGGGAGATGCTGTGATAATTCCAGTGTTGCAGTTTTATCAGCCACGAGAGGAAGTTCTACCTCCAGTTGTGCCTGTGGTGCCAGTTGAGCCCGCTCAGGAGTTACCCATCCCAGCAACACCTCAACCTGTGGAACCTCAAGATGGATCATCTGAAGCAGCGCCCCATACTATGGGATCTCCTGGTGAAGCTGACTCACACCGCCCAGCCATCAGTACGCTTGCCAGATCCATAGAAAGATTAAGGCAGTTCTATAGTTTGCCGTTACGCAGTGCAGACAGATCGCAACTTGTTATACCTGAAACTACACCACGTAGATCAGAGAGAATCACAAAAGGGAAATTACCCATTAGATATCA
>JARQOD010012707.1:0-18514 GCA_033576555.1 Oophaga sylvatica | reverse complement strand
ACAAAGTCGGCGGAGTGGAGGCCAGTAAACACACCACAGTGCCCTTTTTCAATCCCCAACACTTTTAATTTTTTATTTAAAGCTTTCAACCTTAATTTACTTTAAAATAATATTAAAGCATAAAAGGGGGGTTATTTGGTAAAGTTGTAGGGGGGGCAGGGCGGGCCCCAGGCTTTCGTGTCCCCCGGGCGAAAGATGTCGGGGGCCCCTTTCAAAACCCACAATTCTGATCTCCTCGGGCAATATAGGTATATAAAATTGACAAATACTTCACTTCTTACTGACATGTTATTCTATTTTAAATTCTAAATAGCTCAAAAACCAACAGCATATTCCCCCTACAGATTTGGGCCCCCAAAAGTGTGCCATAAGAAAATGGCCCCATCATTGCTCCCTACAGAATAATTTGGTTTCCCCCAATGTTCCTCGTAAATTTTATACTCCACATAATGCTACATTATATGGTTCCCCTAAATGTCCAAACAGTTAAAAACGGGCCCCCTAGAAAAATGACCCCACAATTGCCCCCATCGTAAAAGGTCGCATTAAAGTCATACGTATAGATGGGCCCAGAAATTCTCCCTATAGAATGGGTCCATTAAAAGCTCCCTACAGATGGCCACTTTTTTACTCCATTTGTTCTCCATGCCCTTTTGATGCCCCATAAAAATGAACCCCGATGATCTCCAGATATGTGGGCCCCCTAATGTCCCATGTATGAGGGCCTATTAATGCTCCATTATAATGAGCCCCATTAAATGCTCAGTGTATGTGGGCCCATTTTTAAAAAGCTCCAGTGTTGAGGGCCCCTTTTTTAATGCCCATGTTGATGGGCCCCATTTAAAATGTCCCGTGTTGATGGGCCCCTGGTAGCCAATGTATGAGGGCCTTTTTAAGCTCCATATAAATTGCCCAAATGGCTCCGTTAAAGACGGACCCCTGGATGATGCTCCCCTGAATGGGCCCCCTTTTAAATGCTACGTGTATGTGGCCCCATTTATAATGCTCCAAAGGGATTTGGCCCGTATATGATGCCCAGTGTATGATGGGCCCCATTTTATTCTCCCGTGTTGATGGGCCCTATGGTGATGTCAAATGTATGATGGGCATTAATATAAATGCTCAATATAATGAGCCCCATTTATAATGCTCCAGTGTATAATTGGCTGCGTATATGATGCTCCAGTGTATGATGGGCCTATATAATGCTCCATATATAATGAGCCCCATTTATAATGCTCCAGTGTATGATGGGCCCCATTTATAATGTTCCAGGCAGAGGGCGTACAGACGTGACGGTCATCGCACTCTCTGACCTGAATGTCACTGTCAGGAAACGCGGAAGACGTCACAGCGGTGGAGCAGGGAGAGGTAAGTATTGCAAGTGCTGGGACCATGAGCAAGCAGGGGGGGCCCACTCGTGGACGACGGCACTGGCACAGGGCCCCTCATAGTACGCCGGTGTCTCTGACGGTGAGTGGGCCCCCCCACCATCAGAGACACCGGCGTACTATTAGGGGCGCTGTGCCAGTGTCGTCGCCCACGAGTGGGCCCCCCAAGTGCTCAGGGCACCCGCACTTGCCCGGGTGCGCCAGGTGCTGACGCTGGCCCTGGAAGGGGTACAGCCCAGTTAGGGAGGTGGAAAAACTGGCATATGTTGAGGTGTAGGCTGGACGTTCAGCAGCTGCAAATGGAGGAATTGGAGAAGTCGGAGGAAGAGGAGGACAAAGCGAGCCATTTTGCTGGCAACCTATGTGTCATCAGGGGAAGGTGGTACAAAATCCTTTGAAACCCAGGCATGGTTCATTTTAATGAAGGTGAGATCACCAACATTTTGGGTCGACAGCCAGGTCCTTCTTTCTGTCAGGATTGATCCAGCAGCACTGAAGATTCTTTCTGATAGCACACTACCAGCAGGGCAAGCGAGCTCCTGTAAGGCATATTGTGCCAATTCAGGCAGAGTGTCCAGATTTACAGGCCCAGTAGTCAAAGGGAATGAACTGTGAGGGAGAACATCGATAGGGGAGGAGAGGTCATTTTGAACCATAGTTGACAACTGCTGTCTCCTGTCTGTTGCAATCGATTCAGTATTACCAGTCATGTGAGCGTTACTCGAGAAATCAGTCCACAACATGGTCATGAAACCCGTCTCCAACGCCACTTCGGCTGTGTGCACCACGGACACCTCTTCCATGTTGCCCAGTACGGCTCGTGGTAGAACCTGCACCGCTGCTGTGTGCTGGGAATGCCTCTAACAAACGGTTTACCAGAGTTGTTGTTTGCCAATATTAGCTCTAGGTTCTCCTGTGGCATGATGTTCTGTAATTTGCCTTTATAGCGTGGATCGAGGATGCTGGCCAACCAGTAGTCGTCATCCTTCATAATTTTGGCAATGCGGGAGTCCCTTTTTAGGATCCGCAAGACATAATCACACATGTGGGCCAATGTTCCAGGTGTCAATGATGCACTGACAGTGGTGGTGGAGGAGCACATCCTGCCAAATCCACATCCCTCCAGTCACGCACAAACCCTGTACCTGACCTTGGCAAGCCAACATTTTTTCTTGCCCCCTGAGAAGCATCCTCCTCCCCAAAATAATCAAAACACTCATCCTCCTCCTACTCTTCATAATCTTCCTCCACCTCGTCCAGGACTGTTCCCTGAGCAGACAATGCCTGACTGTCATCAAGGGTTCCCTCCTCCTCCTCTTCCTCCTCCACTGCAGACGCCTGATCCTTAATGTGCGTCAAAGTTTGCATGAGCAGACGCATAAGTGGGATGCTCATGCTTATGATGGCGTCGTCTGTGCTTAGCAGCCGTGTGCATTCCTCAGAACACTGAAGGACTTTACAGAGGTCTTTGAGCTTTGACCACTGCACACCCGACAACTCCATGTCTGCCCTCAAACTGCCTGCACGTGTATCCTCCCACAAATGCATTACAGCCTGCCTCTGTTCGCACAGCCTCTGAACCATGTGCATGGTGGAGTTCCACCTTGTTGCAACGTCTATGATTAGGCGGTGCTTGGGAAGGTGGAGCGATCTCTGCAGCCTCTCCATACGACTGGAGTCTACGGGCGAGCGACGGATGTGCGAGCAGAGTCTTCGCACCTTATGGAGCAGGGCTGTTAACTCCGGATAATTATTTAGGAAGTACTGCACTACCAGGTTCAAGGTGTGAGCCAATCAAGGTATGTGTCTGAGTTTTGCCAGGGCTTTTGCCAGGGCTATGGCCGCCACAAATTATGTCCGTTATCACTGACTACCTTGCCTGGCGCAAGATGTAGACTGCCCAGCCATGACTCAGTTTCTCTCTGCAAGTAGTCGGCCAGTACCTCCGCGGTGTGTCTGTTGTCGCCCAAAGACATAATCTTTAAAACAGCCTGCTGATGCTTACCACTAGCTGTTAGATAGTGGGACACCTCGTGTGCAACACTGGAGCTGCGGATGGAGTGCTCGAGCGACTGCGCTCTGCCAACGAGCTGTCGCTTCTGGTGCATATACCGTGGGCTAGGCAGCACTGTCCCACCGCCGCTGTCCCCTGTGGACCCTGCATCCACCACATTAACCCAGTGCGCAGTGATGGACACGTAACGGCCCTGGCCATGCCTACTGGCCCATGCATCAGTTGTGAGGTGCACCTTTCCACTCACTGATTGTTTGAGTGTATGTACAATGCGGTCTTTCACATGCAGGTGGAGGGCAGGGATGGCTTTTCTAGAAAAGAAGTGCTTACGAGGTAGGTCATAGCGTGGGACAGCGTAGGCCATGAGCTCTCGGAACGCTGCGCTTTCAACCAAACGGAAGGGCATCATCTCTAATGACATCAGTTTGGCAGTGTAGGCGTTCAAAGCCAGTGTACGCGGATGAGAGGATGAGTACTTTCTTGTCCTACTCAGAGTGTCTTAAAGGGTGAGCTGGACTTGAGAGCTGCATATGGGGGAACTATCGGTGGACATGACGGACTGAGAGGGGGTTGGTGATGGTGGTGGTGACGGTGGTGTGGTGATGGCCTAGATTCAGTCTTTCGTTGCAAAACATTGTGATTCCCTGACTGCTTTGGCCTTGCGACGACATCTCACCATTTGTTGCTGGTGGTGTGCTAACCGGTGGGCTTACATTGGGGGAAGCGATGGAGAGTTGCTGGCTACCTTCAGTCGGAGTAGGTGCACATGTGCTCCCTGAGGTTTTGTAGTCTGTCCAAGCTTGCAAGTGCATGGTGATTAAATGTCTAAGCATGCAACTGGTATTTAAATTTCTGAGATTTTTCCCTCGGCTAAAGGTCCTTCCGCACTCCTTACAGATAACCTTTGCCTTATCAACAGGATTTTGGTCAAAAACACTGCACTCTTCCTACTATGGGATAAATTTTCAGGGCTTGCATGCTGTGCTAATTTGACTATCAGGCTATGCTGTCCTGCAACTTTTTTGTTTTGTTTTTTTAACATGGTTTTGGACTGCTACGGGTCTGCCAGATAACCGCTGCTGCGATGTCGATGCCTTTTCCTCTTCTGAGCTATTGCCAGCGGCACCCTCTTCCCGCAATGGATGCCAATCCGTGTCAACAACTGGGTCATCCATCACCTCCTCTTCAATTTCATCTGCACCTTCCTTTGTGTCACCGTGTAAGGTGGTATAGTATGCTGGAAGGGGCACCTGAGTTTCATCAGGGTCAGATTCTGGCTCAGTAGACTGCGAGGGTAATGTAGTACTTTGGGTGAATGTACCAGCAGAATCATCTAGCAGTGGCTGTGCATCAGTGCACTCCATGTCAGATTCATCTTGGACTGGGGAATTCAGGATGTGACTTGATAACCCAGGCATGGTATGTGAAAAGAGCTCCGTGGAGTAATCTGAAGTGTGGCCTACCACATCCTTCACTTTTGGTGGGGGTGAAGGACACAAGGAAAGGTGTTGTTCCTGACCAGGAGCCTGCACTGACGACTCAGTGCTTGCATTTTTTGAAACTTCAGAAGAGGAAGCGATAGAGCTGGAGGCAATGTAAGCCAAAACCATGTATCTGTGCTCGGCTTTTTAAATCGTTTACCTACTCCCAGAAAAGTGAGCCTTCCAGACCTTCTGGAGCCAGACGATGATGCAGGCTCAACACCTCCTGCTTAGGTGCTATTGTGTTTTGGTACTAACAGCAGCTGCAACCAAACACCACCTTACCAGTTGGAACCCAGTCCGCGGCCTCTTCACCATACTTCCTCATGTTTGAAAATGACCAAAATACTGCAGATACATGGTACTGTATCAGAAGCGTACAGCTGTATACGGTGAAGGGGAAATTGTAAATCTCCATGTATATTTCCAGAGTCACACACAGATAGTCAGCATGTATTTGTCCGTGATACCAGCCGGTACACGGTAGTGTGTGAGGAGTGTACAGCTCTATACGGTGAGGGAAAAAATTAATGCTCAGTAACTGTGCAGAAAAAAAGAAACATATTAGTGCTGTGTAAAAAGCAGTCTGCACCGCAGTGTACACACAGCAATACAACTAGCAGGCAGCCTACTAACCACCACTGCTGCACACAAGAAAATCCTCCCCTGTCACTGGCAGGCAGCCTAATTACCAACGCTGCTGCACACAAGAAAATCCTCCCCTGTCACTGCACACTAAAACTGTACAGCACAATTGCTATCAGCACAAGCACATAAGAACTTCTGTTTCCAGCCCTAACTCTCCCTACTGATAAACAGCATCAGCAACCTCTCCCTACTGTTAAGATCGGCAGAAGTAAAATGGCGGTCGGCGGTCAGGGCTTTTATAGACACTATGACACCCCCCAAAGGAATCCAATCACTGCAATGCCCTTCTCTAAGATGGTGGTGGCCGCTGCCCATGTCATCTTGTTGCCCACAGTGTACGTCCTTGCTCATTGGCTGAGAAAAGGTGCCTGCAAGCATTATGGGAAAACCGACTTTGACGCTCGGGTCGATGACCGCATGGCCG
Source organism: Oophaga sylvatica (assembly GCA_033576555.1). NCBI lineage: Eukaryota > Metazoa > Chordata > Amphibia > Anura > Dendrobatidae > Oophaga > Oophaga sylvatica. Next base: position 12,556 of record JARQOD010012707.1, on the reverse strand, counting down.
ACTTCACGCTTTGGTGAAAGTCGGCAACTTTTGAATCTGACCAACCTGTTTCGCTCAACTCTACCTGGTATTAAGAGATTCCGTTCTTGTAGCCTTGATCCCAATAATTGTGCCTGCCTCTTTGACAATTTCAAATCTCTGACCAAGTTACTCAAATCGGCTTGACTGAACAGATGTGGATTAGATGTAGAAGGCTCAAAGTCTGGGTCTGCAGCAGTTTCATTTTCCACTGACATTGTTAGTTCATCTTCGTCGCCCTCCATTGTCCATACTTTGGGCGGCTTTGGAACACAAATACTTTCATTATGTGGCACTGGTCTTATGGCTGAAGGAAGATTAAGATATTCTGTTGATTTCTTGTTCTTTGCTGAATATCCTGTTACATTTGTAAGGCAATAGTAGCAATTTGTTATATTATCTTCTGCTCTCTCCATATCATTAGGACAGCAAATGGCATTGAAGGTCGTGACCCATTCAGCCATGCTCTAAGTATGTCAGTATTGTCTTTTGAATCCTCCTCTGCCCAGGAGATGTGGTATGCTCCATACACGATCAGCCGAATGATTCACTGAATTCGCATAATAAGTGATTGCATATGTGTAGATCAGCGATTTATGTTATTTCAGTGTAAAATTCAGAATATAATGTTTCAGAAAAAGTTCATATATGAGTTTTTAGAATTTTATCAGAATATTATAATGTTTCGTATCATTTCTCAAAAACCTTAGTGATATGAAAAATCTGAAGTCATTTCTGAAATCAACATGAAAAAATGTATCAGGAACACTCAAAATTCTCCGAGGGACAAAATCTTTGTAACACAGTGAATTTTTTCTATAAAATAGTTTTTATTGCGTAAAGGCTCCAAAACTTAAAAAATAATATAAATTGGGTATCACTGTAATCGTACTGACCCGAAATAATGTTATTTTATCAATTTTACCACACACGGAATGGTATAAAATAAAATCCCAAAAAACAATTCCTGAATTGCTGTTTTTTGTTTATTCTACCTCCCAAAAATTGTAATAGAAAGCAATCAAAAAATGTCATGTGCCCGTCAACTCGTTCCGCAAAAAAACAAGCCCTCACATGACTCTGTCGGCTGAAATATGGAAACATTATAGCTGTCTAAATATGGGGAAGCTAAAACTAGTTTTTCAATAAAAAGCGTCTTTTAGTGTGTGGCAGCTGCCAAACATAAAAACCCGATATAAATCTGGTATTGCTGTAATCACACCGACCTGAAGAATAAAGTTGCCTAATCAATTATACCGCACGAGAAACAGCGTAAAAAATAAGTTAAACCAAATCTTCATCTGCTGTTAATTTTCTTAATTCTGCCTCTCAAAGGTCGCAGTAAGGCTTGGTGCACATTTATCCTGCGCTATGAGCACTGACACCTGAGTTTCCATGTAAATCTCTAAAATATGTGATTCAAATGAAACCTCTGGCAGAAGATTCCCTATAAGGCCGGCGTCACACTCACCATAGAAAAAAACTGACCGTATTGTACGGCCGTATTACACAGAAATGTTGCCGGCACATTTATCCATATTTCATCCGTTGTCAAGGTGTGGCTGCGTATTTTGCGCATGTAAGCATCCGTATGTCTTCCGTATGGTATCCGTACGGCGAGAATTTCTCTCCGGCTTGCAAAACCGACATATAATGGATCCCAATGACAATTTTTACATCACAAAATAAAGAATAGCTATATACACATAGAATACAATTTTATATATATATATATATATATATATATATATATATATAATATATTGTGAGACAGTGAAGGAATATGTGTTGAATGGGGTGTACATTTCACCTAGGTACTGTGCTGTATGGTATAAGGGAAATGTGTGGCTTTGTAAACCTAGTGGTAGAGAAAGGTCAATACACCTTACATTCAGCACACACTTGCAGCTCAGGCCTGAAACCATTCAGCTGTTAATTAGGAGACCAGAAGTAGGTGTCTGCAAACACAGTCAGAGAGCTCGCTTAGTCTGGACAAGGAGTCCAGGCACAGAAGGTGTCTACAGGAGTTTGAGCTGTCTCAGTCTGGTGCTCGATGTACCCCGGACACAGGAGTAGTCTCAGTTGAGAATCCGTGCGAATAGCGGCTGAATAGGAGGGGAGCTCTCTCAAGTCTGGACGTTGAAGGTGCCTTCAGACACAAGGAGGAGACTCTGTGAACCTCAATGCTGGTAAATGCTGGTAAATGCTGAACATATGTGTTGTTTTGGCCCTGGCTGTTAGAGCCAGGACCCGGATAGATAGGGGAATCTATCTAAGTGTAATTAGGGCTAGACAAGCCTAGGTCTTCTGTTTATGATTTCGTTTTTATCCCGTTTGCTGTGGACTTTAATAAGCTGGTTGCGGCCAGTTCACCAGAATGCTGTCTGAATGAATGTTTCCGTGCACACTCTGTCTACCTAGACGCGATCTCAGACTATATCCCCTGAAATGTTAATATATATATACATGTCATTGTGACATGTATATATATATATATATATATATATATATTTATAGTTCAAACACTTCTACATAGTATAATAACCGCTAATTCAATTGCCGGCTTTTGTGAAATTACAGAACCTGACATGAAATGACACATGGTTTACATACAGTTAACCATGTCATTTCATGTAGTTTGATATATGGTTTTCACTAACAATGAAATGAGTGTATGTGTGCAAAATTTCATACATGTAGGGGTTAATTAAATGTGTAAATTCGTTAAAAAAATGCGTGGGCTCCCGCGCTATTTTCTCCATCAGACAGGGAAAGCCAGCGACTGAAGACAGATATTAGTAGCCCAGAGAGGGACCATTATTTTTGTGCCCCCCTGGCTATTAACATCTTCCCCAGCCACCCCAGAAAAGGCACATCTATGATTAGATGCATCTTTTCTGGCACTTAGCCGGTCTATTCCCATTGCCCTGTAGCGGTGGCTAATGGGTTAATAATGGGTTAAGGCCACATTGCTATTGAAAGGTGACTTTAAGCCAGGTTAATAATTGAGAGTTGTCAATTAGACAACTCTCAATTATTAATCTTGTTGTATGAAATGATTAAAAAACGCACACACATTAATTAAAAATCATTTTAATTAAATAAATACTCAGTTTTTGACCATCTTATATTGTACTCGTAATCCTTCGAATCCCTTGTTCTCCTGTAATAAAAAAAAAATAATAAAACAACATTATTCTTACCTCTCCGTCGATCAGTCAGGTCCCACGCTGTTATCCTTCACAAAGGGTTAACAGGTTTACAGCAAGCAGCGCAGCTAATGCTGCCATCCTCGCTGTAAGCCCCCAAATGAATGAGCTCATCTCCCCGGCTCACAGGAGATGAGCTGATTAGCTAGGAAGCTTAATTGAATGTTTCCCAGGCTAATCAGTTCACTTCAGGTCAGCCGGGGACACTGCACAGCATCAGTGACATCACAGGGAGTCCGCGGCTGACCTGAACTGAACTGATTAGCCTGGGAAACATTCAATTAAGCTTCCCAGCTAATCACTTTCTCTCCTGTCAGCTGGGAGAAGAGATGATTCATTCGGGGGTTTACTGCCAGGCTGTCACCATTAGCTGCGGTCCCCGCAGTAAACGTTAACCCTTTCAGAAGGATTACATCGGGGGACCTGACAGAGCGCCGGATAGGTAAGAATAATGTTGTTTTATTATTTATTTTTTATTACAGGAGAACAAGGGCATCGAAGGAATACCAGTACAAAAAAAATGGTAAAAAACTGTGTGTTTATTTAATTAAAATGTTTTTTAATTAATGTGTGCGTGTTTTTTTCATTTCATACAATAGAATTAATAATTGAGAGTTGTCTAATTGACAACTCTCAATTATTAACCTGGCTTAAAGCCTCCTTTCAGCTGCAGATGAAGGAAGGGAGACACAGTCATTACTAGTGGGTAGGCGGAGCCCACACAGGATAAACACACCTCAGATTAAAAAAGTGTTGACCGGCCCCTCCAGCTATAAGGGCTCCTCCTACTCCAGCTCTCCAGTCTAAAATTTGAGGTCACAGAGGATAGTCGCTGCTGGAAGCAGCTCCTCAGAAGATTTTTTTATTTTAGTCGGACAGAGACTTGGACCGCCAATGGTCTAGAAGTCTCAGGGGTCTCAGCGCTGCTGGACTCCCACCTCTCCCTTGGCGGATCTGTATTACCCTATAAGGTGGTCCCTGCAGAACCCTGCCGGCCCTGGGGGATGAGGATTGCTTCCCTGGCGGGGACGCAGACCGCGCTTCTGGGGTCACTGCTTCCCCGCCCTGGGGGGAAGCTACGGGCACAGCGCCACAAATCTCTGAGGGGTCCCTGTGGCGCTCAGCTGGGTGAGTACTCCACATTTTAATGTGTTGAGTGCTTCAGCGGCCGCTGTGGCGGCCGCTGCTACATGTATTCGGTATGGTGATTGTGTACTTTTGTCCGCAGGTGGATGCCTGCAGGACATGGGAGCGGAGAGGGAGTGAGTCGCGCGCTTTTTTGAAACCGGCGGGGGGCGTGGCTTCGCGCTCTCCCATTTTTTCACAGGCAGGAAGCGATCTGAGCGCACGCCTTATCCTGCCTTTTTTCTTCCGGTTTAGATCTCCTCTAGCGCGGCGGCCATTACTGACGGCCTCCTCGGGCTCCTCACTCTCCGCTCTCCCCGACCGACCGAAAGGAGACACTACACCACGGCCAGCTGGGTGAGTCACCTCTACCTGTCACGGCAGAAGCTTGACCCCCTCAGTGCAGGACAAGGTATTGTCACACAGAACGCACCCGCTGCGATTACAATGGCGACGCATAGTTTTGCGGTCGTTTTTTCTTTTGTGATCGTTTTTTTATGTCGCTAGTAGCTTCCACGGTGGGCGATCTTATTGACGACGCATAAGTGGTTAGCGATCTCTTTAGCGACTTTGGTATTGCGATATACAATTCAGCGCAATATGTTAGCGATCTCTTTGGCGTTCTTGTTTAATGTGGCATATTTTTGAACACTGTCCTGCAGCTGTCACCTCATAAGAGGCACCTGCGGCTCGCACACCCTTTTCATTAAGTAAGGATTGTGGAGAGTCTGCAACATTAACCCCTTCTTTGGTGGTTAACCCTTTATTGGGAGACAAAAGCTGGGGTAGCTCTCTATTTAAGAAGCTTAACCCTTCAGCGTTCTTTTTGCCTTTGAAAACCACACTGTTCTGGTGCTGACAGGTTTTTACCTGCCATATACTGTGTGAGGGCATGTCGGATCAGGGTCCAGGAGCGGACCGTCTCCCAGATCCACTACAGGATCAGCCTCGCGTATCTGACACGCAGACCTCGTTGGCGTCAAGCGCAGCGGTCGGAGGTTACAGTGACGCCAAAATGGATGCCCTCGCTCGTTCTATTGATGGCCATCTGACCTTCTAAGTTATTGGGTGTCAGCTAGATCCTCTCATGGCAGGAAGCGACACAGGCCGGTGCCATCTTTCTCGCGAGCGACTCAGAGATTTCTGATATGGAGGGTTCCCCTCCAAGCTCAGATGGTGAGATATCCGATTCGGATAAAGAGGATCGGCAGGGACAATCTGCCTCTCTTTTTGAGCCGTACAGAGGCTTTTATTGGAGCCATGAGGGAGGCGTTACAGTTACCGGAGGAGGTAACTAGACGTCCTGGTAAGTCGGCCCGGATGTTTCAGGAGCCGCATAGGTCGCGATCAGCCTTACCATCTCTGATGAGCTTAATGAGGCAGTGGAGAAGGAACGCCTGTGTCCAGATAAACGTTTTCAGGGGACACGGTTTTTTGAGACGCTGTATCCGTGTACTACGGAGTTGATTACTAATTGGATTCCTTCTCCTGAAGTGGATGTCCCTTTATCCCAGCTTAGCAAATCCTCATTACTTCCTGTTAAAGGGAAGGCGAGTCTGCAGGATCCGCTGGACAGAAAAACGGAGATGGCGGCGAAATCTATCTACGAGGCCGCGGGTCATGGATTCAGAGCTGTGCTAGGGTCCATGTGTGCTTGTAAAGCCTCCTTGAGCTGGTTAGACCGTCTACGGACGGCGTGGCAAGATGGATCCCCACTATCCGAGGTAGAGGGGCTTTTCAAGTCATTGGAGGATGCAGCTCGATATGGCAGCGATGCAGGTTTGGATACTGCCTCCATGCTGTCCAGGGCACAATCCTCGGCGATCACAGTCAGGAGAGCTCTGTTGCTTAGACAGTGGACCGGAGACGCGGTTTCCAAGCAAGGTTTGCTTTCTTTAGCTTACAAAGGTGGTCAGCTATTTGGATCTGGCCTCACGGACCTGATTGCCAAAGCAAAGGCAAAAGAAACGGCTTTGCCGCAACGAAGAGCTGTGGCTTCTGCGTCTGGCAGGCCTAGTGCCGGTGGTAGTCGGCGGTCCTTTCGGTCCAGGGAACGGTTTGGTCAGCCCTCTTGGGGATCGGGTCGTCCCTCTTTTTCAGGAAAAAAGAGCGCTCAGAAATCTCGCACTCCCTGGAAACAGAGCTTCCGCCAAGACAAGCGGGAAGCTGACAAAAAGCCTGCTAAAGCGGACTGACGCCAGGGTCTCACTCGAGGGCTCTCGAGTGGGAGGTCGCCTACTCCAATTCAAGCCGACTTGGGCTTCCCGCGTGTCGGACACCTGGGTGACGCGGGTCGTGTCGGCAGGCTACTTCATAGAGTTTCTTTCTCGACCCCCAGACAGTTTTTGCCTATCCCGCATTCCGTCAGAGCCCGGGCTAATTGCCGCTCTACTGCGGGAGGTCGATTCCCATCTTCAGAAGGGTGTGGTGGTACCAGTTCCACCGGAGGACCGGGGAAGAGGGTTTTATTCCAACCTCTTTGTAGTCCCCAAAAAGGAGGACAAATTTCGTCCCATTCTGGATCTCAAAAGATTGAATCGGCATGTCCGCACCCGAAAATTCCGCATGGAATCACTTCGCTCCGTTGTGGCGGCCTTGTCACAGAACGATTTTTTGGTGTCAATCGACATTCGCGACGCTTATTTGCATGTCCCCATCGGAAGGGCCCACCAACGCTTCCTGCGTTTTGCCATAGGTCAGGACCATTACCAGTTTGTGGCCCTGCCATTCGGTCTGGCCTCAGCACCCAGAGTTTTTACAAAAATTCTGGCTCCTCTCATGGCGATTCTGCGAAGACAGGGGATTACGATTCTTCCCTATCTGGACGACCTTTTGATTGTGGCGTCCTCAAAGGAGGAGGCGGTGACGGCTCGCGATTTATCCCTTCAGCTCCTGGAGGACTTCGGGTGGCTGATCAATTGGAAAAGTCGTCCCTGGAACCGTCGCAGTCAATCCTGTTTTTGGGAATGCAGTTCGACACGGTACGAGCAGTGGTGTCTCTGCCCTCAGACAAGCAAGCGAGTCTTCTTCACCATGTGCAGGGTATGAAGTCTGCGACAGCAATGTCCCTTCGAAGGTGTATTCGCCTTCTGGGTTTGATGGTGGCGTCAATGGAAGCAATTCCGTTTGCCCAATTTCATTCCAGGGCTCTCCAAATGCTCATCTTGAACCGTTGGGATCGATCACGGTTTTCACTGGATTGCAGTGTCATCATCTCCCACAGGGTGAGAGAGTCGCTAGAATGGTGGTTACGTCCGGAAGCGTTATCCCTGGGGAAGTCCTTCCTTCCTCCAAGGTGGTCGATCATAACCACCGATGCCAGCCTGACGGGCTGGGGGGCGTCTGGAACGGTCTCTGGATTCAGGGAGTATGGTCATTGGAAGAGTCTGTCTTGACGATCAACATCCTGGAATTGAGGGCAATTTTCCTTTGCCTCCAACACTGGACGGTCCTTTTAAGCGGTCTACCAGTCCGAGTTCAGACAGACAACGTGACGGCGGTCGCGTATATCAACCATCAAGGTGGAACGAGGAGCTTCAGGCTCATGATGGAAGTGTCTCGAATCTGGTATGGGCCGAGGCCAGGGTGCCAGCCATCTCTGAGATTCACATTCCTGGAGTTCAGAATATCACATCGGACTTCCTGAGTCGCGAAAAGATGGATCCCGGAGAATGGAGTCTTCATCCGGAAAGTTTTGCGCTGCTGTGCTCCCGTTGGGGGACTCCCCAAGTGGATGTGATGGCATCCAGGGTCAATGCCAAGTTACCGACATTCATGTCCAGGTACAAGGACTCGAAGGCTGTGGCGGTGGATGCTCTGGTGGCTCCTTGGGACCATTTCGAGCTAATTTATGTGTTCCCGCCGATATCCTTACTTCCTCTGGTTTTGCGTCGGATCAGACTGGAGAGAGTCCCGGCTATATTGATAGCCCCAGATTGGCCAAGGAGGACGTGGTTCTCAACGCTGGTGTCGCTTCTGGCAGCGCCTCCACTTCCACTCCTTCTTCGTCCGGACCTGTTAACCCAAGGGCCCGTTCGGCACCCGGACCTGAAGTCTCTGCGTTTGACGGCGTGGCTCTTGAGACCGAAATCTTGACCCGTCAAGGTTTTTCAGCCGAAGTCATTGCCACTCTACGAGCTGCCAGAGGTCCGGCTACCACTAGAATTTATCATAAGACTTGGGAAGCCTTCTTTTCGTGGTGTTCGGGTTCTTCTAGGAACCCGAGGAGTTTTTCCATTCCCAATTTGTTGGCCTTTTTGCAGTACGGGCTGGACAGGGGTTTGGCAGTTAGCACTTTGAAGGGGCAAGTTTCTGCTCTGTCCTTGCTATTTCGGAAGGCTATCGCTTCGCATAGGGACGTACGTTCCTTTTTTCGCGGAGTAACCCGTCAGTTTCCGCCACGGAAGGCACCTGTGTCTCCCTGGCGGCTCAATCTTGTCTTGGAGGCCCTTCAACATGGGCCTTTTGAGCCTATGGACTCTGTTAGCCTTTCTTTGCTTTCTTGGAAGGTTGCCTTCTTAGTGGCGGTCACTTCTTTGAGAAGGGTTTCGGAGTTGGCGGCTCTCTCTTGCTCGCCTCCTTTTCTGGAGTTTCTCCCAAATCGCGTAGTGCTTCGCACAGTGGCGACTTTCTACCTAAAGTAGTATCACAGTTTCATGTTAACCAGGATATTGTGTTGCCCTCGCTCTGTCCGGAGCCAAGGAATGCGAAAGAACGAGCCTTGCACACATTGGATTTGGTGCGGGCTTTAAAGTTCTATTTGTCCATTACTCAAAATTTTCGGAAGTCGGATTCTCTGTTTGTGATTCCAGCAGGTTGTCGACGTGGGCAACGAGCTTCCAAGGATTCTATAGCTCGTTGGATTCAGTCAGCCATTTTAGAGGCTTACCGACTTAAGGGCGAACCTTGCCCGATTAAGATTCGAGCTCACTCCACAAGGGCTGTGGGTTCATCGTGGGCTTTCCATCAAGGAGCCTCGGCAGCTCAGCTCTGCCGGGCGGCGACCTGGCATTCCGTCCACACATTTACAAAATTTTATAAGGTGGACGTTAGTGCTTCCGCTGATGCGGCCTTAGGACGTAGGGTCCTGCAGGCGGCTGTAGTTTAAAAGTTCTTGTGAACTTATAGTTAGCGCTATTTGCACATTTATCTAGGTTGTGGGTATCTGCCTTTTTTGCTTTCCTGCCCACCCTTATTTTTGGACTGCTTTGGGACGTCCCACTAGTAATGACTGTGTCTCCCTTCCTTCATCTGCAGCTGAAACACAGATTTTGGTAAGAACTTACCTGTAAAATCCTTTTCAGCGAAGAAGGAAGGGAGACACAGATCCCTCCCATGGCAGAAGTGTGTTGTTGTTTTCAGATGCAGCGTGACCCTTCTCTGATAGCGATTATCTGGGCTGAGGTCGGCGCGCTAAGGCTCTGTTCCAGCATTGCCAGCTCATCGCAGTGATCAGGTTCAGTGAGTAGTACCTGGACTGTGTGGTTGTTTCGGCTATATGCATAACCTGTCTTCTTGTTTTTTCTCTGAAGTCCTTCAGAAGGGGTTATGTTGCTACGCTGGTGATATTTGCTCTTCCTTAAGCTTGGGTACGACTGGAGAGCTGGAGTAGGAGGAGCCCTATATAGCTGGAGGGGCCGGTCAACACTTTTTTAATCTGAGTGTGTTTATCCTGTGTGGGCTCCGCCTACCCACTAGTAATGACTGTGTCTCCCTTCCTTCTTCGCTGAAAAGGATTTTACAGGTAAGTTCTTACCAAAATCCGTGTTTCAATAGCAATGTGGCTTTAACCCTTTATTAACCCATTAGCCACGGCTACAGGGCAATGGGAATAGACGGGCTAAGTGCCAGAAAGGGCGCATCTAATTATAGATTTGCCTTTTCTGGGGTGGCTGGGGGCAGATGTTAGTAGCCAGGGGGGGCACAAAATAAATGCACCCTCCCTAGGCTATTAGTATCTGCCCCCACTCGCTGGCTTTGTCTGTCTGGTGGAGAAAATACAGCGGGAACCCACGCATTTTTTTTCAACGAATTTACACATTTAATTAACCCCTACATGTATGAAATTTTGCACACATACACTCATGTAATTGTTAGTGAAAACCATATATCAAACTACATAAATGACATGGTTAACTGTATGTAAACCATGTGTCATTTCATGTCGGTTCTGTAATTTCACAAAAGCCGGCAATTGAATTAGCAGTTATTATACTATGTAGAATTGTATGAACTATAAATATATGTACATATATATGTCACAATGACATGTAATATATATATATATATGTATTCTGTGTGTATATATCTATTCTTTCTATTCTTTATTAAACCTGTCAGTGTGATTTTTACAGTATAGCCGGGGATGAATTGCCAGCTTTTCTAAAGGACACCGGTGCGTATTTCTCGCAAGTCACACGTGTGGTCCGTGTGAATCCGTAGTTTTCTCGAACCCATAGACTTTCATTGGCGTACAACGGGCGTAATACGCGTACAATCGCAGCATGCTGCGGGTGTCTCGCACCGTAACATACGGGTGAGAAAAATACGCATGATCAGAGCTGCCCCATAGAGAAATATTGGTCCGTGTGTAATGCTTGGTTTTCACGCCTCTCACTTGTCCGTATTCCTCCTTAGTGTGACGCCGGCCTAATGAGGCAGATATAGGTACTGTGGACACCATCTGACCTGTGATTCTGCAGTGTCCGTCTTTTTAGGCGTTCATAAAAGCGCGGTCGGCCACAGTTCTGTGCACTTTTGAAAAGAAGGACACAGCTGAACAGAGGCCAGACGGAATCCAGAGTAACTCTGCTGCCTCATTATAGTGAATGGATCCTCGGGGGTTTCATCTGAATCATGTCACTCAGAGATTTAGATGGAAATCCCAAAATAAGTGCTCAGCGTATACCGCCAGATAAATGTGACCTTAGATGTTATGTAAAATGTTCCCAATAAAAACTTCAACTCAATCCACAAAAAAGCAAGTCCCCTCTCAGGTCGGTCATCTGTCAATGGAAATATAGGGGGCTTCCACATTACTGGTAGTACAAAGTCTCTGAAAAAGTGATATGGCTCTTCATCTCTCAAAAGAAATTCAGCGAATTCTGCTCTCCCAAATCCAAACTTCCCCCTCTCTTCTGAGTCCCAATGTGCTTAATCCACATTTAGCGTCCACATGTTTGGCATTTCTGTAGTGATGAGAGCCTGCCTAATTCACGGGTACTTGTCTCCAGAAGTATGACCTGGGCATAATGTACTGGTCACTACAATGTACTGGTCAGTACAGCGTACTGGTCACTACAATGGCAGTTAACAATTTTCCCTCTTGCTGCTCCTTCCCGCTTCATAGACTTCTATGGGCTGTTATGTTTACCGCGATCTCCAGGTGTGAGGACATATGCAATAGCATATCTTTCTGCAATTCAAAAAGCTTGATCAGATCTAAAAGTTGGGGAGAAGATCATAGTTGGCTGAAAAATTGGTTATTTTGGCTAAGATATAATAAAGAATTTATCATTGCTTACCTGAAAAGTTATTATTTCATTATCATATCCTGTTTATAGATACTTGCTGTATTACACCATGGATTCTGATCTCACATAAGGATTAGTGAACTCCTGATGATGAGCTATAACCCCTTTATGACATGTACGGCGCAAGCCGAAAGCAGGTGTATACTCTGCAGGCGATGGCTGTGTGTTACAGCCAGAACCCGTCCCTCACAACCACTGATGGAGCCTGCCATTGTTAGCTTGTTACGAAAACGTGTTTGCCCCCTTCCTGATTTCCTATTCTTTTGCATGTTTGGCACACTTAAATGTTTCAAATCACCAAACAAATGTAAATATTAGACAAAGATAACATAATTAAACACAAAATGCAGTTTTTAAATGAATGTCTTTCTTAGTAATTGAAAAAGAAGTCCAAACCTACAGGGCCTTAAGTGATAGCAGGAAGCTGAAGAGGTGGAGAAAGAAAACAAGAGAGTGCTACAAAAGCGCTTTAAAATAGCAAGTGTGATGCGTTTGTATATGCTCACCTGTAGGGGCTGTGCAGACAAGGCACAAGTCTATGAATGATTTCGATAGGCATTGGATTCCAACTTCGTGGCTTGCTGCCCATCTGAATAGGGTGACGAAGTGTTAGTCCCAGAGTAACAATATTACACGTTCACAATTAAATGTATTCTAAAAATATTTTTAAGT
>JARQOD010012706.1:0-18529 GCA_033576555.1 Oophaga sylvatica | reverse complement strand
TGGAGTGCATGCTCAACCTCAGCTCTTTTCAAAGGGGGTCATTAAAAAGGGGGTGTTTTTTGCCAGAAAAAACTCCCTTAAACGTTCTCACCTTTTTTTGCCTGTCCATGTTTTCGTCTCCCCTTTTTGCGTATGTTTCGCCTTTCCTGTCATTTTCCCTCTTGCTCATTTTCTGTTTTTCCCTGCACCCCTCCATATGTGTGACATTGTGTTCTTGCACTGTTTTTCAGTTCCTTGCTTGTTTTTGTTCTGGCGTCTCTTTCCCCGCCTTTTGCTCTCGTCTTTCTGCTCTTCTGCTTGTTTTCCATCTTGGTGTTTGGGTTTTTCCCGTTTTTTGGCGTCTTTCTGTCTTGGGCTCATTTTTCCCATTTTTGTGCTCGTCTTTCGTCTCTTGCGCTGTCTTCCTTTTTGGTGTTGTCTTTCCATCTTGGTGCTCGCCTTTCGTCTCTTGGTTTTCCGTTTTTTTTCGCTTCTTTTATCTTTTGCCCCCAGTTTTTTCCCCCTTTTGCATCGTTTTTCGTCTCTTGCGCTCTTTTTTCGGCCTTTTTCTTTATTTCCCCCTTCTCCTTTTTCTGTTCCCTGCCCTCTTCCCATGTCTTGCACACTTCTATTCAATGGCACTTCCTTTCCCCCCTTTGCGCTTGTCTTTTCCCCTCTGGCGTTTTCGTCTGTTCGGGGTCGCTGTCCATTCTTGTTCTTGTCTTGTCTTTTGCCCTCATCTTTCCACTCTTGCTTCGTTTTTTCCGCCCTTTTGCGCTGTTTTTGTCTCTTGCGCTCTTTTTCTGCCTCTTCATCTCTTTCCCCTCTTGCTCCTTTCTGCGATTTGCACCCTTCACATGTTTTGCCATTTATACTGATACTTCCCTTTCCGCCTCTTCGCTTTTTTTTTTCCCTTTTGTGCTTGTTTTGTTCTTGCCTGTCTGTACACCCCTTGGTTGTCTGTCCGCCCTTTTGTGTCGTTTTTTGTCTCGCCTCCTATCGTCTCTTGCTCTCATCTTTTGTCTCTGGTCTTTTCTTTCTCCCGGTGCTCATCTTTCCTTTCTCTTGTCTTGTCTTTCCATCTTTGTTTCTTTTCCCTTCTCTTGGCTCGTCTTTCCTCTTTGCGCTCGTCATTCTCCCTTTTGTCATTTTCTGCGTTTCTGCAACTCTCCACTGTCTTGCACTTTTATAAATGGCACTTGCCTTTTCCGCCTTTTCCGCTTGTTTTTTGCCTCTTGTGCTATCTGTCGTCTCTTGGCTGTCGTGTCTCTTGCGTGTTTGTTCGTCTTGGTGTTGTTTTTCCCTTGTCTTGTTCTTGTCTTTCCTTTCTTTTTGCGTCGTCTTTCGTCCGGGTGTAGTCTTTCCGTTTCTGTTGCTCGTCTTTCCGTCTCTTGTTCTCGTCTTTCCATCTCTTGCATTCGTCTTTCCGTCTCTTGCGCTCGTCATTCTGCCTCTTGCTCACTTTCTGCTGTTTACTGCACCCCTCCACATGTCTTGCACACTTCTATCATTGACACTTGCCTTTCCGCCTCTTGCGCTTGTCTTTTCGCCTTTTGTGCTTGTCTTTGTCTCTTGCCCTCGTCTGTCCATAGCTTGCGCTTGTCTGTCCGTCCCTTGCGCTCGTCTTTCCATCTCTTGCACTCGCCTATCTGTCTCTTGCTCTGTTTCTGTCTCTGGTGCTCGTCTTTCCATCTCTGGTGCTCGGATTTCTGTCTCTTGTGCTTGTCTTTCCGTCTCTTGTTCTCATCTTTCCTTCTCTTGTGCTCGTCTTTCTGTCTCTTGCGCTCGTCTTTCTGCCTCTTACACTCATCATTCTGCCTCTTGCTCACTTTCTGCTGTTTCCTGCACCCTCCACATGTCCAGCACACTTCCATCAATGGCCCTTGCCTTTCCGCCTCTTGCGCTTGTCTTTTCGCCTCTTGCGCTCGTCTGTCCGTCTCTTGCGCTCGTCTGTTCGTCTCTGGTGTTCTCCTTTCCGTGTCTTGTTCTTGTCTTTCCATCTTTTGCGCTCGTCTTTCTGTCTCTGGTGCTCGTCTTTCCGTTTCTGTTGCTCGTCTTTCCGTCTCTTGCGTTCGTCTTTCCGTCTCTTGCGCTCGTCTTTCCGTCTCTTGCACTCATCTTTCCGTCTCTTGGGCTCGTCTTTCCGCCTCTTGCGCTTGTCTTTCCGTCTCTTGTGCTCATCTTTCCATCTTTTGTGCTTATCTTTCCGTCTGTTGGGCTCATCCTTCAGCCTCTTGCGCTCGTCTTTCTGTCTCTTGCGCTTGTCATTTTGCCTCTTTCTGTCGTCATTCTTCCTCTTGCTCACTTTCTGCTGTTTCCTGCACCCCTCCATATGTCTTGCACATGTCTATCTCTGTCACTCGCCTGTCCGTCTCTTGCGCTCGTCTGTTCGTCTCTGGTGTTCGTCTTCCTGTCTCTTGTTCTTGTCTTTCCATCTCTTGCGCTCGTCTTTCTGTCTCTGGTGCTCGTCTTTCCGTCTCTGGTGCTCGTCTTTCCGTTTCTGTTGCTCGTCTTTCCGTCTCTTGCATTCGTCTTTCCATCTCTTGTGCTCGTCTTTCCATCTCTTGCGCTCATCTTTCTGTCTCTTGAGCTCTTCTTTCCGTCTCTTACGCTTGTCTTTCCATCTTTTGCGCCAGTCTTTCTGCCTTTTGCGCTCGTCTTTCTGTCTCTTGTGCTCATCTTTTGGCTTCTTACACTCATCATTCTGCCCCTTCCTCACTTTCTGCTGTTTCCTGCATCCCTCCACATGTCTGGCACACTTCTATCAATGGCACTTGCCTTTCCGCCTCTTGCGCTTGTCTTTTCGCCTCTTGCGCTCCTCTGTCCGTCTCTTGCGCTCGTCTGTTCGTCTCTGGTGTTCGTCTTTCCGTGTCTTGTTCTTGTCTTTCCGTCTTTTGCGCTCGTCTTTCTGTCTCTGGTGCTCGTCTTTCCGTTTCTGTTGCTCGTCTTTCCGTCTCTTGCGTACGTCTTTCCGTCTCTTGCGCTCGTCTTTCCATCTCTTGCGCTCGTCTTTCCACGTCTTGGGCTCGTCTTTCAGCCTCTCGCGCTTGTCTTTTCATCTCTTTTGCTCGTCTTTACGTCTCTTGCGCTTATCTTTCTGTCTCTTGGACTCATCCTTCCGCCTGTTGCGCTCGTCTTTCCGTCTCTTGCGCTTGTCTTTTCGCCTCTTATAGTCGTCTTTCTTCTTCTTGCTCACTTTCTGCTGTTTCCTGCACTCCTCCATATGTCTTGCACATGTCTATCTCTGTCACTCGCCTGTCCGTCTCTTGTGCTCGTCTTTCTGTCTCTGGTGCTCGTCTTTCCGTCTCTGGTGCTCTTCTTTCCGTCTCTTGCGCTCGTCTTTCAGCCTCTTGCGCTCGTCTTTTTGCCTCTTGCGCTCGTCTTTCCGTCTCTTGGGCTCGTCTGTTCGTCTCTGGTGTTCGTCTTTCCATCTCTTGTTCTTGTCTTTTCGTCTCTTGTGCTCGTCTTTCTGTCTCTGGTGCTTGTCTTTCCGTCTCTGGTGCTCTTCTTTCCATCTCTTGCGTTCATCTTTTCGTCTCTTGCGCTCGTCTTTCAGTCTCTTGCGCTTGTCTTTTCACCTCTTACAGTCGTCATTCTTCCTCTTGCTTACTTTCTGCTGTTTCCTGCACCCCTCCATATGTCTTGCACATGTTTATCTCTGTCACTCGTCTGTCTGCCTCTTGTACTCGTCTCTCTGCTTCTTTGCTCATTTTTTGCTGTTTCCTGCACCCTCCCATGTGTCTTACACACGTCTATCTCTGGCAATCGTCTTTCTGATTCTTCCACTATTAGTGTTTCTGTGTCTCTTTTCTAGTTGTATTTTTTTTTTACTTACCACGTTCCAGTTTCGTAAGTTAAATATCACTGTCCGACCCCTTAAAGGGGTTGTCCATTTTGGACATAGTCCACCAATATTAAGCTGAGCACAAAATGAAGCATTAAAGGAGTTATTTTATTGTAGTAAATTTCCCAGAGAAAGCAGCGGGTAATCTGTGGATACAAAGTAAAATTGTATAAATTGAATAAACAAAAATTGTATAATATGCCAGCCATTCAGTTACGGCACATAAAGGAACTTCTTGACTGTCTTGCCCCATACATGACATCCATATGCATTATTGGTCCTAAGTCTCTTAAATGGTGTAATTGAGATCAGTAGGCTGTGTATGTAATATGTCTTCCAGAAAGAGAGCTGCAACTATATGTCATAATATGGAGAATGGATGGGTGTGACAAAACAATACAATCCCTTTAAGCTAAGTAACTGGTAAAGTTATGATGAGAAAATGATGCGATGGCTATGTTCAGAATTATAAATCAACTCGGTGAATGTTATTGGCTTTTCTTGGCACAGAAAAGAGGTCATCTCTGTACCCAAAGGGTCCTTATGGGTCCCACTAGTTCTGTGCACAATGTAATTTGTGTTGCAAGAAAACGGAAAAAGTGTGTAGTAGCCTGGAGTGCTGAGAACAGACAGAATAATTGTGCTGGGTCGTTGCTTTCTGCATTGTTAGTTTATGGGTTTTAATGGCTAAAAATAGAAGAGAAGAAAATGTCAGTATTCTCTCTCTTACGCTGGGTAAATGGAGCATTTACCAAAAAATGACAAATTCATTATACCGGAGATTAGCCTCAATTAATGTCAATAGGGCCAAGGATGAAGTTGGCCTACCGGAGATAGCGCGGTAGATGCAAGTAAGGTATTTGGTGTGTAGCCGTTAAGAAACTTGTCCGTAATTTGGAAAAAGCAAGAACAGATAACTCATTCTTAAAGAGGCAGTAAAGAGGGTTGTTTCAATATCACAGACATAGACATCCAGTAATCGTTGACTGTCTAAACTATCTCGTACTGGATTTTAGATAGAGAGCCAGCAGAGGGGAAATTCAGTAAATAAAATTAAGGATACAAGTCATTTAGTGGTCAGAAAGTCTTATTCCTCATGTTTAGTCTCATGATTTAATTGTCTAATATAACCCAGTGCTGGATTTACAGCTACAATGCTCAGTATTCCAGTAGAATATCCTCCATGCAGCTGCTTCTGATCATGTGGTAAATAGAGACAGGAATCCTTCAACAGTAAATTTTAACTAGAATCTAGCTTGGAGACAACTATAAATTAGAGGAAGAGCCAGCAGAGAGGAATATTGGTGAAAAATGTAGATTACAAGTTATATAATAGCCAGAAAGTGTTAATCTTTATGCTTAATATTATGTTTAAATGTCTAATCTCACCCAGTGCTGGATTTACAGCTACGCTGCTCAATACTCCAGTATAATATCCTCCATGATGCTGATTTTTTATCATCTGGTGGATAAAGACAGGAGAACAGTAATTCCTCATGTATTTATGTGCAGTCTATGGCAGACCCCATAGCAGATAGTCCCCACCCACTACCTCAGAGGCAACTGTAAGTTATAGCAATAGTCTGCAGAGGAAAAAAACATGAAAAATGTAGGAGACAAGTCATATATTGGCCAGAAATAGTGATATTCCACATATTTAATCTTATGTTTGTGATTAATCTCACCCCAGATTTACAGCTACACTGCTTACTTATCATGGGGATACCACGACAGGGGGGCCAGAAGATCGTGGAGTCTGGTTTCACAAACTCCTGCACTGATTAGAACTGCTTCACCATCTTATTACACAGTGAAGATTTTTTTCCTTGTTGGCAGTGCAAGGGGGAATCAATTCACTTGATTTCCTGGATTGTCTCAGCTGTTCAGTGTTGGATACTTCCCTGGTATATGCTTGCCACTGGTACTTGGGAATTGCCAGTTTAGTTCTTCCTTAGGAGCTGGAGGTGAAGTTCAGTGTTTGGAGTTGGCAGTGGGAGAGTTGTTATGAAGATTTCTGCGTGGAGTTTGTGTGTTCAACCTCATCCTCTACTATTTGTTTTCACCCTCCTACACTTCCACTGTGTTCCACTCTGTCTGGTGAATGTATTTTGTATGATTGTAGTTTTCATTTATCCCTGTCTGTCTTCCCTTTTCTCTCTGGTTAGTGTTATCCCATACACTTCTATCTCAGACCTCCGCAGGTGAGAGAAGGCACGGATAAGGGTAAGATAGGAGCATAGCAAGGCACGTGACCCTGGCATTTCCATCTTCAGTAGTAATCCAAGGGACAGGGGATAGACTAGGTCACCCCTAGTTTGAGCGATAGGGTACGTGCCCACAGTCCCTAGTCACTACGTGACATTAGTATTCCAGTATAATGTCCTCCATGCAGCTGCTTTTATTCACATGGTGAATAGTGACAGGAGAGCAGTAATCCATCATGTCTGTGTGTGCTGTCTATGTGAGACATCTTAACATCTAGTCTACACCCATTAGCTTGGAGATAATTATAAATTAGCGCTAGAGTTTACAGAGGGGAAACTGGAGAAAAATGCGGGACACAAGTCATAAAATGGTCAGAAACTGTGTTGTTACTCATGTACACACATGAAAGCTTATTCTATAAAGTCACCTGAAATGACAGGGACACTATAAGCAGTATAGTATTGCTACTTCCAACAGGTGGCGCTATAGAGTTAGTCATCTTTTTCTCTGAAGAGGCAATTTGCATATTAAATTTCCCAGAGGAGCATTGCACGGCGAATAAGCCTCCTTACCTCGACACGCCAGAGCTGGTATGTCACTCTCCACAAGGAGAAACCTTACCCCTTAGACCCCAGTCCAGAGCCTCTCATCTAGCCAAATCAGATCTCTCCTACTTTGCACTGATGAGGACCAACAGTCCGAAACACCGTGTCTGCAAATGGAGATTCTGATTTGGCTTTTATCCTAAGTCATATTACAAGACTCGTTAAAGGGTTGATTGTGACTTGTAGGATCGCTACTTCCAATAGGTGGGGCTATAGTGTTACTCTACTTTGTTTAAGAGGAATTTCATCATAATTTCAGAGGAGGATTGACGGAATAGCTCTATCGGAATGAGTGGAGATCTCCGGAATTATCAACAGTATATTAGAGATAGATCTCATCTTAGCATGGAGGAGTGAAACCTGTGACAAATTATATGATCTTTGTGGCTCCTAAGTCAATTACAAACTGTAATAGGTGTTAATGTCATGTGTACATAGGTGAGCGTAAGTGTACAATCCTTTTTCTAAGAGGCATTTGTATAACGTCAGTATAGTAGGATTAATACATCATTGTACGAGAGGGTGCTGTGACGAACATCAAGGAGCATGGCATGCTCCTGTAGTAATCTACTAGAATATAGAGATGTTTTTATCATTTTCATTGGGGTGATTGCTCATGGGGGGTACTCATTATGTGAGGCTGTCCTGTGTTAAACTGTAGAATCTAAGGCAGTGCACAAAGTGCATTAGTAACAGGAGCACGAGTGACTGTGACATCTATGAGTATTGGCCGAGAGCCAGGTACTACTTATACTAGAAGTGTCTATCATGTCATACTGTATGGAAGAGAGTGGGGTCTGCAGGTATCTCATTTGACTGCTGGACCTACGAGTATTTAACCTAAATATAAGATTACAGCAGATGTAAATGAATGGAGATAATACTATGTGACGATGTGACACGTCAATCTCCTCTTTAAGTTTCAGCATGACAGTAGCAAGGAAGGTGACTATGACATATTGTGAATGATTCCTGTGTTATTACTGTATTATGTTATCATATTTAACAAATTGACTTGCAATTGTGAATTGGTCTGTGTTTCTACTGTATAGAGGTGTTATCATCATTGTACAGGAGAGGTGAGCGGTGACATCACTATTGTGAATGTGGATCCTGTGTTATCTACTGTATATAGAGTGTATCAGTCATTGTACAGGAGGAGGTGAGCTGTGACATACTATTGTGAATGGTGGACCTGTGTTATCTACTGTATATAGAGATGTATCAGTCATTGTACAGGAGGAGGTGAGCTGTGAATCACTATTGTGAATGGTGGATCCTGTGTTATCTACTGTATATAGAGTGTATCAGTCATTGTACAGGAGGAGGTGAGCTGTGACATCATCTATTGTGAATGGTGGATCCTGTGTTATCTACTGTATATAGAGTGTTATCAGTCATTGTACAGGAGGAGGTGAGCTGTGACATCATCTATTGTGAATGGTGGATCCTGTGTTATTACTGTATATGAGTGTTAATCAGTCATTGTACAGGAGGAGGTGAGCTGTGACATCCTATTGTGAATGTGGATCCTGTGTTATCTACTGTATATAAGGGTTATCAGTCATTGTACAGGAGGGAGGTGGCTGTGACTCATCTATTGTGATGTGATCTGTTATCTACGTATATAGAGTGTTATCAGTCATTGTACAGGAGAGGTGAGCTGTGACATCATCTATGTGAATGAGGATCCTGTGTTATCTACTGTATTAGAGTGTTATCATCATGTACAGGAGGAGGTGAGCTGTGACATCATCTTTGAAGGTGGACCTGTGTATCTACTGTATATGAGTGTATCAGTCATTACAGGATAGGTGAGCTGTACATCACTATGGAAGGTGACTGTGTTATCTACTGTAATAGGTGTTATCAGTCATTGTACAGGAGGAGGTGAGCTGTGACATCACTATGTGATGGGGATCCTGTGTTATCTACTGTATATAGAGGTGTTATCAGTCATTGTACAGGAGGAGTGAGCTGTGACATCACCTATTGTGAATGGTGGATCCTGTGTTATCTACTGTATATAGAGTGTTATCAGTCATTGTACAGGAGGAGGTGAGCTGTGACATCACCTATTGTGAATGGGATCCTGTGTTATCTACTGTATATAGAGGTGTTATCAGTCATTGTACAGGGAGGAGGTGACTGTGACATATCTATTGTGAATGGTGGATCCTGTGTTATCTACTGTATATAGGATGTTATCAGTCATTGTAAGAGAGAGGTGACTGTGACATCACTATTGTGAATGGTGGATCCTGTGTTATCTACTGTATATAGAGGTGTTATCAGTCATTTACAGGAGGAGGTGTGAGCTGTGACATCATCTATTGTGAATGGTGGATCCTGTGTTATCTACTGTATATAGAGATGTTATCAGTCATTGTACAGGAAGAGGTGAGCTGTGACATCACTACTGTGAATGATGGATCCTGTGTTACCTACTGTATATAGAGATGTAATCAGTCATTGTACAGGAGGAGGTGAGCTGTGATATCATCTATTGTGAATGATGGATCCTGTGTTATCTACTGTATATAGAGATGTAATCAGTCATTGTACAGGAGGAGGTGAGCTGTGACATCATCTATTGTGAATGGTGGATCCTGTGTTATCTACTGTATATAGAGATGTAATCAGTCATTGTACAGGAGAGGTGAGCTGTGAATCATCTATTGTGAATGGTGGGTCCTGTGTTATCTACTGTATATAGAGGTGTTATCAGTCATTGTACAGGGGGAGGTGAGCTGTGACATCATCTATTGTGAATGGTGGATCCTGTGTTATCTACTGTATATAGAGATTTTAATCAGTCATTGTACAGGAGGAGGTGACTGTGACATCATCTATTGTGAATGGTGGTCCTGTGTTATCTACTGTATATAGAGTGCTATCAGTCATTGTACAGGAGGAGGGTGACTGTGACATCATCTATTGTGAATGGGGATCCTGTGTTATCTACTGTATATAGAGTGTAATCAGTCATTGTACAGGAGGAGGTGAGCTGTGATATCATCTATTGTGAATGGTGGATCCTGTGTTATCTACTGTATATAGAGATGTAATCAGTCATTGTACAGGAGAAGGTGAGCTGTGATATCATCTATTGTGAATGGTGGGCCCTGTGTTATCTACTGTATATAGAGGTGTTATCAGTCATTGTACAGGAGAGGTGAGCTGTGACATCATCTATTGTGAATGGTGATCCTGTGTTATCTACTGTATATAGAGATGTATCAGTCATTGTACAGGAGGAGGTGACTGTGACATCATCTATTGTGAATGATGGATCCTGTGTTATCTACTGTATATAGAGTGTATCAGTCATTGTACAGGAGGAGGTGAGCTGTGACATCACCTATTGTGATTGGTGTATACTGTGTTATGTATACAGAGGTGTTATCAGTCATTGTACAGGAGAAGGTGAGCTGTGATATCATCTATTGTGAATGGTGGGTCCTGTGTTATCTACTGTATATAGAGGTGTTATCAGTCATTGTACAGGAGGAGGTGAGCTGTGACATCATCTATTGTGAATGGTGGATCCTGTGTTATCTACTGTATATAGAGGTGTTATCAGTCATTGTACAGGAGGAGGTGAGCTGTGATATCATCTATTGTGAATGATGGATCCTGTGTTATCTACTGTATATAGAGGTGTTATCAGTCATTGTACAGGAGGAGGTGAGCTGTGACATCACTTATTGTGAATGGTGGATCCTGTGTTATCTACTGTATATAGAGATGTAATCAGTCATTGTACAGGAGGAGGTGAGCTGTGACATCACCTATTGTGGATGGTGGATCCTGTGTTATTTACTGTATATAGAGATGTAATCAGTCATTGTACAGGAGGAGGTGAGCTGTGATATCATCTGTTGTGAATGATGGATCCTGTGTTATCTACTGTATATAGAGATGTAATCAGTCATTGTACAGGAGGAGGTGAGCTGTGATATCATCTATTGTGAATGGTGGATCCTGTGTTATCTACTGTATATAGAGATGTAATCAGTCATTGTACAGGAGAAGGTGAGCTGTGATATCATCTATTGTGAATGATGGATCCTGTGTTATCTACTGTATATAGAGATGTAATCAGTCATTGTACAGGAGGAGGTGAGCTGTGACATCATCTATTGTGAATGGTGGATCCTGTGTTATCTACTGTATATAGAGATGTAATCAGTCATTGTACAGGAGAAGGTGAGCTGTGATATCATCTATTGTGAATGATGGATCCTGTGTTATCTACTGTATATAGAGATATAATCAGTCATTGTACAGGAGGAGGTGAGCTGTGATATCATCTATTGTGAATGGTGGATCCTGTGTTATCTACTGTATATAGAGATGTAATCAGTCATTGTACAGGAGAAGGTGAGCTGTGATATCATCTATTGTGAATGATGGATCCTGTGTTATCTACTGTATATAGAGATGTAATCAGTCATTGTACAGGAGGAGGTGAGCTGTGATATCATCTATTGTGAATGGTGGATCCTGTGTTATCTACTGTATATAGAGATGTAATCAGTCATTGTACAGGAGGAGGTGAGCTGTGATATCACCTATTGTGAATGGTGGATCCTGTGTTATCTACTGTATATAGAGATGTAATCAGTCATTGTACAGGAGAAGGTGAGCTGTGATATCATCTATTGTGAATGATGGATCCTGTGTTATCTACTGTATATAGAGATGTTATCAGTCATTGTACTGGAGGAAGAGGTGAGCTGTGACATCCCTATTGTGAATGGTGGATCCTGTGTTATCTACTGTATATAGAGATGTTATCAGTCATTGTACAGGAGGAGGAGGTGAGCTGTGATATCATCTATTGTGAATGATGGATCCTGTGTTATCTACTGTATATAGAGGTGTTATCAGTCATTGTACAGGAGGAGGAGGTGAGCTGTGACATCATCTATTGTGAATGATGGATCCGGTGTTCTCTACTGTATATAGAGGTGTTATCAGTCATTGTACAGGAGGAGGAGGTGAGCTGTGACATCATCTATTGTGAATGATGGATCCAGTGTTCTCTACTGTATATAGAGCTGTTATCAGTCATTGTACAGGAGGAGGAAGAAGTGAGCTGTGACATCATCTATTGTGAATGGTGGATCCTGTGTTATCTACTGTATATAGAGGTGTTATCAGTCACTGTAGAGGAGGAGGTGAGCTGTGACATCATCTATTGTGAATGATGGATCCTGTGTTATCTACTGTATATAGAGATGTTATCAGTCATTGTACAGGAGGAGGAGGTGAGCTGTGATATCATCTATTGTGAATGATGGATCCTGTGTTATCTACTGTATATAGAGGTGTTATCAGTCATTGTACAGGAGGAGGAGGTGAGCTGTGACATCACCTACAGTGAATTGCGGATCCTGTGTTATTTACTGTATATATAGAAGTCATCAGTCATTGTCATCCTGTCTGTGATAATGAGATAGCTGTTCAGTGATGTTGCTTACAGATGTTTTGTGACCTGACCTCCCTGATAGCATCTTTAACATACTGGAATAAAATTATGAAAACTTACGAAAAGAAAAACTTTTCTTGTTGCCTATAGCAACCAATCAGAGTGACAATTTTATTTTACTAGCTCTGTCTAATTAGGAAAAGCTGAGCTCCAATTGGCTGCTTTGCTCAGCACAGACAGATTTACATTTTAGACAGCTTCCATAAAGCACCCATATTATTTTTGTCTTTTCCAGCCATTGAATATTATATAATCTTTTTATCCACATGAAAAAATAAAATATAGCAGCTGGAGCGGTTAGAAAAATAAAGCTATAGCCGATATAATTACCTTTTTAAAGGCATCATATGGGCAGATTTAGGCGTATAGAGAGTACGCTCCGCTGAATTACAAGCTGCTCGCTGTACAAAGTGGTTTTGTGGTGACTTAATGCATTTATCTTGTTCCATGGCATTGATGCATAGTTCAGAAAGCAATTACTTCTGTCTTCAAATCATTTGTTTAGAAAGAAAAAAAACAACATATAACTCAAAAATCATATTGCATAAAAAGGCAGCGCGGGGCAATGATGCTGGCTGCAATGGTGTCTATTAAAGCGCAAAACCCTCGACGTGCGCTGTGTTTCTTGGCTGGATTTTCACCCACTGAACTGTAAAACAGGATGGAGAAAGCCTATATATTTAATGTGACACATTTGCCTAACCATTGCGTAAAAGGTACGACTGTATCACATCATTTTCCCTGCTACGAGTTATAGAACAGCATATTCTGTTATTCTACAAGTCAGCATTTCTCGCACTAAGCTTAAAGAAACATCATTGGTTTTTAACAACGATGTCAATATTTTATCCATCCTTTATTAATTATTAAAATAGATGACAATATATTATATAAAGTCATTGCCGAAAGTGTTGGCACCATTGAAAACTGTTGCAGAAAATTAACTATTTCTCCCAGAAATTTCATCCAGTTCATTTTTGGGTTTTGTTTGGAATTATGTCCAATTTACCTTTTTTCTCAGTTTTTTGTGTTGTTCCAATACACACAAAGGAAATAAACATGTGCATAACAAAATGTGTAATTGCAATAATTTTCTGGGAGAAATACTTCATTTTCTGGATCAATATCAAGGGGGCCAACACTTTCAGCCATGACTGTATTTATTACCGTATATACTCGTGTATAAGCCGAGATTTTCAGCACCTTTTTTTGTGCTGAAAATGCCCCCTCGGCTTATACACGAGTCATAGGGCAGAAACCAGCGGGGGAGGGGGTGCCGCGGCAGGAGCCGGTGGCTGGGACATCATACTCACCCTCCCCGTGCCATCGCTGAACGTCCCTGCAATCCTGCGTTGTACCCGGCTTCCTGCAGCTCTCCTGTGCTGAGCGGTGACATAATACGCTCATTAAGGTCATGTAATATGGACGCGACGCCACTCCCATAGGTGTGGCGTCCATATTCATGGCCTTAATGAGCGATATTACGTCACCGCTCAGCACAGGAGAGCTGCAGGAAGCCGGGTACAACGCAGGATTGCCGGGACGTTCAGCGATGGCACGGGGAGGGTGAGTATGACGGGGGGAGAACGGAGGATGGGGGAAGCATGGAGGAGGACAATGAGCACGGAGCAGGACGGGGGGAGGACAGAGAGCATAGAGGAGCACGGAGCAGGACGGGGCGAGGATGGAGAGCACGGAGCAGGACGGGGGGAGGATGGAGGGCACAGAGGAGCACGGAGCAGGATGGGGGGGAGGATGGAGGGCACAGAGGAGCATGGTGCAGGATGGGGGAGGATGGAGAGCACAGAGGAGCACGGAGCAGGACGGGGGAGGACGGAGAGCACAGAGGAGCACGGAGCAGGACGGGGGGGAGGATGGAGGGCACAGAGAAGCATGGAGCAGGACGGGGGGAGGATGGAGAGCACAGAGGAGCACGGAGCAGGACGGGGGCACAGGAGGACGGAGCAGGAGGGGAAGAGCACAGAGGAGAATGGGGGAGCACAGAGCTGGATGGGGGAGCAAGGAGCAGGACGGGGCAGCACAGAGCAGGATGGCGGTTTATACACCCAGCTTATACGCGAGTCAATAAGTTTTCCCAGTTTTTTGTGGCAAAATTAGGGGGGTCGGCTTATACGCGGGTCGGCTTATACATGAGTATATACGGTATATGTTTTTTGTTCTATTTCTTTATTTCCAGCTTGATTTGTTTGTTCTCATCTTCCTTTTGATTAATGTTGCACGATGATTGATTAGACAATTACGGACTGCCCAAATCAATGGAGACTGTCTCTACAAAGTCCACTTGAGGTGGGCAGCCGAGTATTGACAGAAAATATTGTAACACCCAGTTGTCATTTTAATCATAAAATGACAACTGGGTGTTACAAAGTAGAAAAGTAGTAGAGGAATGGTATAAAGCACAGTTCTAAAACAAAACTGTTCCAGAATTCAAATTTTATGCGAAATTTGTGAGTTTACTGAAATGCATCAGGACAGTTTACAGATCCTCTTAAAGCTGATACATTGTTGCGCCTTTTGAGCATATGAAACTTCATAGTATACTATATAGACAAGAGGATTGGTCCCCAGGTCTTAGTCACTGAATTCAGATTTTTCCTTAATTCTCATTGCCCCTGGTATATAACATCTGGCCCCTCACCTCCCGGTGTGAAATATCTGGCCCTTCATCCCTGGTGGATAACATCTGGTCTCTATCCCCTAGTGTAAAACATCCAGCCCCATCGCCCCTGGTGTATAACATCTGACCTCATTGCCCCTGGTTTATAACATTTGCTCCCTCACCTCCCCATGTATAACATCCAGCCCCATCGCCCGTGATGTAAAACATCCAGCCCCATCGCCCCTGGTGTATAACATCTGACCTCATTGCCCCTGGTTTATAACATTTGCTCCCTCACCTCCCCATGTATAACATCCGGCCCCATCGCCCGTGGTGTAAAACATCCAGCCCCATCGCCCCTGGTGTATAACATCTGACCTCATTGCCCCTGGTTTATAACATTTGCTCCCTCACCTCCCCATGTATAACATCCGGCCCCATCGCCTGTGGTGTAAAACATCCAGCCCCATCGCCCCTGGTGTATAACATCTGACCTCATTGCCCCTGGTTTATAACATTTGCTCCCTCACCTCCCATGTATAACATCCAGCCCCATCGCCCGTGATGTAAACATCCAGCCCCATCGCCCCTGGTGTATAACATCTGACCTCATTGCCCCTGGTTTATAACATTTGCTCCCTCACCTCCCCATGTATAACATCCGGCCCCATTGCCCCTGGTATATAACACCCGGAACCTCTCTTACGGTGTATAAAATCCAGCCCATTGCCCTCAGTGTATAACATCCGGTCCCTCACCCCCAGTGTGTAAGATCCGGCCCCCCACCAGGCCGACCTGCCTTTATTAACGTGACAGAATGGCCGGTGGTAAGATAGGAGCCACCAGAGTAACAAGTCGGTTCCTTAAATTTCCTCGCTCCTAAATCTTCCACCATCACATGTGAGAGATATTAATGAGAAATGAAAGGAACTGCAGCAACTCAGCCACGAAATGGAGACCTCATAACATTGCAGAGCGGGGGGGCCGAGTGCTGAGGAGCAGAGGACAGAAAAGTCACCAACTTCTGCTGATCCCATAACTGCTGAGAGTCCAGACCTCCTCTGGTAATGACATCAGCGCAAAGACTGCACCCCCGGCCTGAAGCTTCATGGCCGAGCAGCTGCATGCAGCCTTACATCACCAAGCACAATGCCGAGCGGCGGATGGTATGGTGTAAAGCCGCCCCCACTGGACTCTGGAGAAAATGTGCAGTGACGGATCGCATTTCTCTATCTGGCATCTGAAGGATAAGTCTGGGTTAGGTGAATGCCAGAACGTTACCCGCCTGACGGCATTGTGCCTTTGGTGGAAGAGGGATAATACTATGTTTTTACCGATCAGCTTCTTAGTTCTGGTGAAGGGAAATCTTAATACTTCAGCATGCACAACATTTTGGATAATTGTCGCTTCCAACTTTGTGAGAACAGTTTAGTTGCAGGAGGTTGTTTCTAGCTGGAAAGTGGGGGAACTCCATATTATTGCCTATGGGTTTAGAATAGGATGTCAAGAAATCTCCTGTAGGTGAAATATGTTTGTGTCACAGCACGTTTTCTCTATATTGTTTTTTATCTTACTGGGGATAAAAGAGGCAACTTCTTCACCTTCCAGCAGCCAGTCCTCATCCTTTTTTAGACTAAATGCAGAATCTCTTGAAATGTCCAGAAATCTTCACTCTCATCCATCCAGTGTAAGAGAGTAAATAGCCAACGATGTCTGGAACTCATCCTGTGAGTGTGCAAGTCGTGCTGCGGGAGGGGAGAGGGGCATTCTACTCTCCAGCTCCAGGAAGAGCAGCTTACAATATATAAATAAGTTTTGCTTATGGACTGGTACAACTAATAACATTTTTTTTTCTTCTTTTACATTTTTCTAATTCAGTTTCAGTAGATCAAAAACAACACTGTTCTCATTGTGTTTGAAGAAGAGAAAAAATCCTTATCCAGACTAAAGATCTATTATCCTAGTTCAGTGTATTTCATAGAATTCTTCTTTTCTCCTTGTGAGGTTATAGCGTTACTCCAATGATTTACAATGTCTGGCAAGTCTACAGGTCCTTCTCAAAAAATTAGCATATAGTGCTAAATTTCATTATTTTCCATAATGTAATGATTAAAATTAAACTTTCAAATATTTTAGATTCATTACACACCAACTGAAATATTTCAGGTCTTTTATTGTTTTAATACTGATGATTTTGGCATACAGCTCTTGAAAACCCAAAAATCCTGTCTCAAAAAATTAGCATATTTCAACCGTCCAATAAAATAAAAGTGTTTAAAAAAAAAAAATTAAAAAAACCATCAAATAATAATGTTCAGTTATGCACTCAATACTTGGTCGGGAATCCTTTTGCAGAAATGACTGCTTCAATGCGGCGTGGCATGGAGGCAATCAGCCTGTGACACTGCTGAGGTGTTATGGAGGCCCAGGATGCTTCGATAGCGGCCTTAAGCTCATCCAGAGTGTTGGGTCTTGCGTCTCTCAACTTTCTCTTCACAATATCCCACAGATTCTCTATGGGGTTCAGGTCAGGAGAGTTGGCAGGCCAATTGAGCACAGTAATACCATGGTCAGTAAACCATTTACCAGTGGTTTTGGCACTGTGAGCAGGTGCCAGGTCGTGCTGAAAAATGAAATCTTCATCTCCATAAAGCATTTCAGCCGATGGAAGCATGAAGTGCTCCAAAATCTCCTGATAGCTAGCTGCATTGACCCTGCCCTTGATGAAACACAGTGGACCAACACCAGCAGCTGACATGGCACCCCACACCATCACTGACTGTGGGTACTTGACACTGGACTTCAGGCATTTTGGCATTTCCTTCTCCCCAGTCTTCCTCCAGACTCTGGCACCTTGATTTCCGAATGACATGCAAAATTTGCTTTCATCAGAAAAAAGTACTTGGGACCACTTAGCAACAGTCCAGTGCTGCTTCTCTGTAGCCCAGGTCAGGCGCTTCTGCTGCTGTTTATGGTTCAAAAGTGGCTTTACCTGGGGAATGCGGCACCTGTAGCCCATTTCCTGCACACGCCTGTGCACGGTGGCTCTGGATGTTTCTACACCAGACTCAGTCCACTGCTTCCTCAGGTCCCCCAAGGTCTGGAATCGGTCCTTCTCCACAATCTTCCTCAGGGTCCGGTCACCTCTTCTCGTTGTACAGCGTTTTCTGCCACATTGTTTCCTTCCAACAGACTTCCCATTGAGGTGCCTTGATACAGCACTCTGGGAACAGCCTATTTGTTGAGAAATTTCTTTCTGGGTCTTACCCTCTTGCTTGAGGGTGTCAATGATGGCCTTCTTGACATCAGTCAGGTCGGCAGTCTTACCCATGATGGCGGTTTTGAGTAATGAACCAGGCAGGGAGTTTTTAAAAGCCTCAGGAATCTTTTGCATGTGTTTAGAGTTAATTAGTTGCTTCAGATGATTAGGGTAATAGCTCGTTTAGAGAACCTTTTCTTGATATGCTAATTTTTTGAGACAGGATTTTTGGGTTTTCATGAGTTGTATGCCAAAATCATCAGTATTAAAACAATAAAAGACCTGAAAAATTTCAGTTGGTGTGTAATGAATCTAAAATATATGAAAGTTTAATTTTAATCATTACATTATGGAAAATAATGAAATTTAGCACTATATGCTAATTTTTTGAGAAGGACCTGTATATCTGGACATCACGGTATGTGAAAGCCGAGATAAATGCAAGACGATGCTGTTATTATGCAGTGTATCATCGGGGAATACCTGCAGGAAAATCGTCTTTAGTAATGACTGTGTCTGACAG
>JARQOD010012705.1:0-18529 GCA_033576555.1 Oophaga sylvatica | reverse complement strand
TCCGTACCGTAAGTGGTTCCCCCCAGTGCCTTTGGCCTAGGGCCTCATTCCGTACCCGAGTTCCAAGCAACGTCTGCTGGCCCTTGGTATTTGCTTTGGAGCACAGGTACCTCCTGCTTAGAAACCCGTGTCACAGTAACGTCAGTGGTACTCGGTTGTGACATTGCCTTTTTTCCCTTTGTACCCGTCCGGGGTCCGTACCGTCAGTGGTTCTCCCCGTGCCTTTGGCCTAGGTGCCTCCATCTCTTTATCCGAGTTCCAGCAACGTCTGCTGGCCCTTTGGTAGTGCTTTGGAGCACAGGTACCCCCTGCTTAGTAAACCCGTGTCACAGAAAACGTCAGCTGGTACTCGGTTGTGACATTGCCTCTTTTCCTTTCTGCTCCCCGTCCGGGGTCCAGCACTGTCAGTGGAAACTCGTTACTTCCATTGTCTCTTGCTCATCTGATACCCGTCAGGGTTCCAGTAACGTCAGCTGTTTCTCGGGAAATTAGACGACATTAAAGACCACCCCGAGAAGATGACGACAACAAGGGAAACGACGAGCATGAAGCCAACTACCCTGAACACCATCACAAAGAAAAAATAAAAGATTACCCAGAAAAGATCACCAACAGGACAAAGAAGGTTAAGACAAACTAAAGATACAGAACAAGAGACAGAAGAAAAATTTAAGCAAAAAGATCAAAAAGCAGAAGAACATGAAGTATAAGACCAAAATGAAGAGCAAAATAAGGGCTCTAAATTCTAAGCAGAAGAAGACTAAGCAGTGTATGGGGGTGAGTCCGTTCTCCTCGGGGTTTGCCCCTGGAAAAATGCCTGCTGCTGCAGGCTAAACTGAACACGGACAAATACTGTTGTAATTTAAATCTTTTGTGACAGCAAGAACGGAAGGATGAACAATTCATACTTTTACAGATTACAAGTACAGGAATCTCTGTCACAAATAAGAATATGATGAAGAAGATGAAGAGGAAGAAGATGAAGAATTTGAATATGAAGAAGATTAATTAGTTTAATAATAACAATATGAGTAATGTAAACAAAAACATGAATAGCAAGAAGTTTAAAAAGAAGATTAAGAAGGTGAAGATGAAGAATAATTTGATGAGAAAGATGATGCTGCTGCTGAAGATTATGAAGGAGAAAGTGTGGCACTGGCAAAAGTTAAAAAGGTGAAGAGCATGGAAGTTGTGAAACATACATATTTGCCAAAATAGAAAAAAGGTTAACAACATTGTCAATTTGTTAGTCAATCCAAACGTATTTCCAAAAAAAAAATATATTAATGCTATTCCAATGCATTGGGTTAAACATGTATGCCTTTATTGTCTCCTCAACCTCCCCCAATACATTCTACATTAGTCTTTGTTGTTTTCCTTCATGTACAATTAACCAACAAGGCAAGAATGGTTTTTTTTAGTTTCGATATTGTGTTCCCATAGACTTACATTGGACTTCCGCAATCGGAATCGGATATCGACGATATTTAGTGCTATCGGCGATACAATTTCGATACGATATTTTTAGATATCGAGCAATATCGCTCAACACTTTTCAGGGGTTTGCCAACCGGCATAGGACTGATGGTCCTCGGTTAAAAGTGGTGGACTTAGTCTGGTTGTCCTCAAGAAATATCCCTATGAGAGTTGCATCTCCTAAGTTTAAGCCTAGGTTCATTGGACTTTATAAGATCATGGAGATTCTTAATCCTGTTTCCTTTCGTTTACTTCTTCCAGGGACATTTAAGATCCATAACGTGTTCCACAAGTCCTTATTGAAGAGGTTTGTCGAGCCAGTGGTTCCTATGGCTGCGCCTCCTGACCCTGTTTTGGTTGAGGGCAATCTGGAGTATGTGGTTGAGAAAATATTGGATTCTCGTTTTTCTAGACGGAAACTCCAGTATTTGGTTAAGTGGAGAGGTTATGGTCAGGAGGACAATTCTTGGGTGTTTGCTTCGGACATCCATGCTAGGAGACTGATCCGTGCATATCACAGAGCTCATCCTGACCGACCTGGTTGCCAAATGAGGGTTCGGTGACCCTCCTCAAGGGGGGGTACTGTTGTGAATGTTTTAGAAATGAATTCTGAGCAGAAGCTCCCTCTGGTGGTTACAAACAGTACTGAACCATTCAATGAGGATTGACAATCAGGAATCACAGACTGGCTGGGTATAAGGGAGGTTTCCCCCCATCATGGTTGCCGGTGATCAATTGTTCTTGTCTCAACATTGTTTCCTGGTTCATTTGGAAGCTTGCTGAGTCTTGCCTCTTCTCCTGCTCTCAGATAAGATATTTTCTGTTTTTTGTTTTTGTGCTTTCCATTTGCATATTTCTCTGCATTTCTGTGAGGTTGGCCAGGTTCCCCTCCCCGGGGGGCTTGGGCTCCTCTTGGTTCCTCTGGAGCCACTGTTGTTTGTTCATTTGCCTTTTCCAGTTTTCTCAGTGGCTGCGGCTTAGTTTTGTTACACCAGAGAACTAATTTAGGTGGTAGAGGTCGTGTGATCTCAGGTGTTTTTGCAATTAGTAGCGTTGTTTTTTTTTTAGGGTTTTGGATTGCAGTAAGTATCCTTCCTATCCTTTTCTGTCTAGGCAGATTGGGCCCCAGCGTTTGCTCATACTATTTTCTGTCTGTGTCTGTATTTCCGCCATTACATGTTTGGGGGCTTCCTTTGTTCTTTGGGGATCTGCTCCGGGTCAGATAGCTTTCCTCTTTCTATCTTTAGGTGTAGTTAACCTCTCAGGCTGTGACGAGGCGTCTAGGACCAACGTAGGAATGCTCCACGGCTGCCTTTAGTTGTGGTGGTTAGTCAGGGTACTGCAATCCAGTAGATTCCAACCTCTCTGGTGTATTGCCGTTTTTGCCTGCTCTCCTCAGCTACCAAAACATAACAGCCCTCTTTTTTGTCTAATGCAAGGTGTGTTAGGGACTGCGGAACGCACCAAATAAATATATAATAGATGCGTTCGCAGCCCGGGGTCAACCGTGCAGGCAGAGCCTGCTGCTAGTAAGATGACAGGATATGGCAGTGTAAGTGAGCTCTGTTACTTCACAGAGTCGCAGACATAGATGTTGTGGCACTATATGGCGGTATGAGCGAACTCTGTTACACCACAGAGTCGCTGAGGTAGAGACGCAGAGATAGAGACTGTGTCCTGTTAACACCACAGGGGTACACAGATAACTGCTGTGCGGATAGCAGTCTGTGGTCATGCAGTCAGCAACTCAAACAAGTAACTCCTCACCGGAGTAGACGGTATTCTAGAGGCTATTTCAGCCAAGCCCTGAACACGTGCATACATAACTCCTCACCGGAGGTGCCGGTATTCTAGGGGCTTATTTCAGCCGAGCCCTAACCGCATGCGTGCATGATCACACTGGCGCAATGCACATAACACAATTGATACTAGCGCATGGCCGAGTGGCCATGCAACCCTTTTAAGCAGCAACTGTTGTGAATGTGTTGGAAATGAATTCTGAGCAGAAGCTCCCTCTGGTGGTTACAAACAGTACTGAACCATTCAATGAGGATTGGCAATCAGGAGTTACAGACTGGTCTTATATAAGGGAGGTTCCCTCCCATCATGGTTGCCGGTGATCAATTGTTCTTGTCTCAACTGGCGTTCCTGGTTCACTGGAAGCTTGCTGAGTCTTGCCTGCATCTTCTGCTATCAGATAAGATATTTTCTGCTTTTATTTTTGTGCTTGCTTTTTGCATTGTTCCCTGCACTTCTGTGGAGGTCAGCCAGGTCCCCTCCGGGGGCTTGTGCTGCTCTCAGTTTTTCTGAGCCACTGTTATTTGTTCATTTGCCTTTTCCAGTTTTTTTAGTTGCTGCGGCTTAGTTTTGTGACACCAGAGAACTAATTAAGGTGGTAGAGGTCGTGTGATCTCAGGTGTTTTTGCAATTAGTAGAGTTGGTATTTTTTAGGGTTTTTTGGATTGCAGTAAGTGTCCTTCCTATCCTTTTCTGTCCAGGTAGATTGGGCCCCAACGTTTGCTCATACTATTTTCTGTCTGTGTCTGTATTTCCTCTGGTCTAACCGCCATTACATGTTTGGGGGATTCCTATGTTCTTTGGGGATCTGCTCCGGGGCAGATAGCTTTCCTCTTTCTATCTTTAGGTGTAGTTAACCTCTCAGGCTGTGACGAGGCGTCTAGGACCAACGTAGGTACGCTCCACGGCTGCCTTTAGTTGTGGTGGTTAGTCAGGGTACTGCAATCCAGTAGATTCCAACCTCTCTGGTGTATTGCCGTTTTTGCCTGCTCTCCTCAGCTACCAAATCATAACAAGCAACTAAAAGACCTTACAGAAAAAAAAAAATGAGAAACTGTTTCAGAACACAAGCAGTTTCAGGACCTTCCTGGCGGACCAATAGGAGTTGCTGCAGTACCTGAGCATGTGACCCCTGATCTCCAATAAGAGATCTTACCCTGGGCATGCTCAGAAGGGGAAATGCAGGATATAGTCCCAAAGACATCTGCTCGCCGCTGACCAGTACTGGCTACA
The DNA here is from genome assembly GCA_033576555.1 of Oophaga sylvatica. Taxonomy (NCBI): domain Eukaryota; kingdom Metazoa; phylum Chordata; class Amphibia; order Anura; family Dendrobatidae; genus Oophaga; species Oophaga sylvatica. Next base: position 14,023 of record JARQOD010012705.1, on the reverse strand, counting down.
ATAGCAGAACCTGGAGAGACAGCAGTAATCCTCTGCACATTATTAGGCTGTGCAAGATGCTGGGACTGACGTCTCTGCTGAGGAGGCTCCACTGCAGCCGGAGATGGATGGAGGATCGCAGCAGGAATGGCTCGAGATTCCCTGGTGCAGAAGCGGGAACTCGACCTCTAACATTACCACCCCTAGGGCCTCCCCTTCCTTGGGCCTCGCTACGTTCGAAGGCAGCAATGAGCTGCGGGGCCTGAATACACTCAGCAGGCTCCCATAACCTATCCTCATGCCCATAACCCCTCCAATCCACCAAATAAAACTTTTTGCCACGTACCACCTTGCACCCCAAAATTGCATTCACCTCATAGTCGTCCGCAGACGAACCCGATGTCCCGGCAGATGACTCGGAAAACCGGGACAAGTATACGTGTTTCAGGAGGGAGACATGGAATGTGTCGGTGATACCCAGGCGTGGTGGAAGGGCTAGACGATAGACCACAGGATTGACCTGTTCGAGGACCTTGAAGGGACCCAAGAAGCGAGGAGCAAACTTAGTGGACTCTACTCGCAGCCTGATGTTACGGGCGGAGAGCCACACTAAGTCGCCAGGGGCAAAAGTCGGAGCGGGGCGCCGATGTGCGTCGGCGGTGGACCTCATCCTCTCCTTGGAGGCCAGAATGGCATCCTGAGTGCGGTCCCAAATGTCCCGTGCCTCCACAGCCCAGTCTGCCACCCTGAAGTTGGCGAAAGACACGAGCATAGGTACAGAAACCCGCGGATGCTGACCGTAATTAAGGAGGAATGGGGTTTGTCAAGTGGAATCAGCCACGGCATTGTTTAATGCAAACTCCGCCCATGGTAGCAAGGATGCCCAGTTATCCTGCCTAGCTGAAACAAAATGTCGCAGATATGTGACCAAGGTCTGGTTGGCCCTCTCTACCAACCCATTCGTCTCGGGATGATAGGTAGAGAGAGATTTAATTCAATACTGAGAAGGCGACAAAGTTCTCTCCAGAACCAAGATGCAAACTGGGGACCCCGGTCACTGACAATTTTGTCCGGCATACCGTGTAAGCGGAAGATGTGTGTAATAAACAGTGCCGCCAAGGCCCGTGCAGAAGGTAACCGGGGTAGTGGCACCAAGTGCACCATTTTAGAGAAGTGGTCAGTAATAACCCATATGATGGTGCAACCACGAGACTTGGGTAGGCCTACCACAAAGTCCATCCCGACCATCTCCCAGGGCCTGTTTGCCACCGGCAATGGATAAAGTAACCCAGCTGGCCGTTGACGAGGGGACTTATTTTGGGCGCAGGAGACACATGCCCGAATATAGTCTCCAATGTCCCGGATCATATGCGGCCACCAGTACGTCCTCGCCAGCAGTTCAGATGTCCTTTTGGTCACAAAATGTCCACCCACCCTGGACGAATGAGCCCAAGAGAGAACCTCCGGTCGCAAATTGGGTGGTACAAAAGTCTCGCCCAGAGGCACAGACTCTAGCGAGACCGGTGCTACGGTTCTCAGGCTCTCAGAAGGGACAATAAGCTGAGGCTCCCCCTCCTCCTCCGAGGACACCACGGAGCGAGAGAGGGCGTCAGCCTGAATGTTCTTCTCTCCCGAGAGATAATGGAGGGTAAAGTGAAACAGGGAGAAAAACAAGGACCATCTGGCCTGACGAGAATTTAGCCGCTGGGCTGTTTGTAAGTACACCAAATTCTTGTGGTCAGTAAAGACTTGGAAGGGAAAGCGAGCCCCCTCCAACAGATGTCTCCACTCAGAGAAAGCCAACTTCATTGCTAGCAACTCCCTGTCCCCGATGGAATAATTCCTCTCCGCTGGTGTGAAGGTCTTGGAGAAGAAGAAGCAAGGATGCTTCCGACCTTGAGCATGCTTTTGAAAGAGGACTGTTCCAGCACCAACGGATGGGGAATCCACCTCCAATATGAATAACTTATCAACATCAGGGCGGTGTAGGATGGGAGCGCTAGCAAAATGAGACTTAATTGAGGTGAAAGCCTTGGATACTTCTTCGGACCACAATTTGGGATTTGCTCCCTTCTTGGTGAGGGCTACCAAGGGAGCTACCAAAGTTGAGAAATGGGGAATGAACTGGCGATAATAATTAATGAACCCCATAAAGCGCTGCACCGCTTTCAGAGAATGGGATTCTTGCCAGTCCATCACAGCCTGTAGTTTGGCAGAATCCATAGCCAATCCCTGGGCGGAGATGATATAGCCCAGGAATGGTAAAGACTCCTGCTCAAACACACATTTCTCCAACTTTACATAAAGGGAATTTGCCCGCAAGAGGTTGAAGACTCTGCAGACATCTCTCCGGTGGGAGTCAATATCTGGAGAGAATATGAGAATATCATCCAGATAGACTACGACCGAGGTGGAAAGCATATCCCGGAAGATGTCATTAACAAAGTCTTGGAAAACGGCTGGGTCATTACAGAGCCCGAAGGGCATCACCAGGTATTCATAGTGCCCATCCCTGGTATTAAAAGCCGTCTTCCATTCGTCCCCTCACGGATGCGAATCAGGTTATAAGGCTCCCTGCAGGTCTAATTTGGTAAATACAATTGCTCCACGAGCCTATCAAAGAGCTCAGAAATCAGGGGCAATGGTATTTATTCTTAACGGTGATGGCGTTAAGACCCCTGTAATCTATGCAGGGACGTAATTCTCCATTCTTCTTCTACACAAAGAAGAACCCCGCCCCAGCAGGTGAATCATAGAATCATAGAATGGTAGAGCTGGAAGGGACCTCCTGGGCCATCTGGTCCAACCCCCTGCTCAAAGCAGGATTCTCCAAATCATCCCAGACAGATGTCTGCCAGCCTCTGTTTGAAGACTTCCATTGATGGAGAACTTACCACCTCTCGTGGCAACCTGTTCCACTCCTTGATCACCCTAACTGTCAAAAAGTTTTTTCTAATATCTAATTTGTGTCTCCTCCCATTCAGTTTCATCCCATTGCTTCTAGTCTTTCATTGTGCAAATGAGAATAAAGATGATCCTTCTACAATGTGACAGCCCTTGAGATATTTGTAGACAGCTATTAAGTCTCCTCTCAGTCTTCTTTTTGCAAGCTAAACATTCCCAAATCCTGCAACCGTTCCTCATAGGACATGGTTTGCAGACCGGTCACCATTCTGGTGGCTCTTCTCTGAACTTGCTCCAGTTTGTTGATGTCTTTTTTTAAATGTGGTGCCCAAAACTGGACACAGTATTCCAGATGAGGTCTGACCAAAGAGGAGTAGAGGGCAATAATGACCTCACGTGATCTAGACTGTATGCTTCTGTTGATATATCCTAGAATTGTATTTGCCTTTTTTGCTGCTGCATCACTCTGTTGACTCATGTTCAGTCTGTGATCAACTAGTATACCCAAGTCTTTTTCACATGTGCTGTTACTTAGCCCTATTCCTCACATTTTGTATATGCTTTTTTCATTTTTATTGCCCAGATGTAGTACTTTGCATTTTTCCCTGTTAAAAACCATTCTGTTAGTTGCTGCCCACTGCTCCAGTTTATTTATATCTTTTTGAATCCTCTCTCTCTCTTCTCTAGTATTAGCTACCCCTCCTAGCTTTGTGTCATCAGCAAATTTGATCAGTTTACCCTCAATTCCTTCATCTAAATCATTGATAAAGATGTTGAACAATACAGGGCCCAAAACAGAGCCTTGTGGTACCCCACTTGAGACATTCTTCCAACTGGATGTGCAGCCATTTACGACCACTCTTTGAGTCCGATCACTAAGCCAGTTATGAATCCACCTAACAGCTGCCTTGTCCATTCCATACTTAGTCATTTTTTCAATAAGGATTGTGTGAGATACTTTGTCAAATGCTTTGCTGAAGTCAAGATATACTATATCTACAGCATTTCCCTGATCCACCCAGTCAGTGATTCTGTCATAGAAGGAAATTAAGTTAGTCTGACATGACTTATTAGTTACAAACCCATGCTGACTCTGTTTAATCACTTCATTCTTATGCAGGTACTTACATACATGTTCTTTAATAATTTGTTCAAAGATCTTTCCTGGTTTAGAAGTCAGACTCACCGGCCTGTAGTTCCCTGGGTCCACCTTCTTCCCCTTTTTGAAGATAGGAACAACATTTGCTCTTCTCCAGTCTTCTGGGACTTCTCCTGTTCTCCAAGAATTTTCAAAGATTATGGACAGTGGTTCAAGAATTTCTTCTGCTATCTCCTTCAGTACTCTGGGGTGTAATTCATCTGGACCTGGAGACTTGAATTCATTTAGGTTAGCTAAGTGTTTCCTCACTGTCTTTCTGTTTATAGATATCCTGGATTCTTCTATTCCTTTAATAGGACAGTGAAGATCAGTTGATGTTACATTTCCTTTCTGAGAGAAATCAGATGCAAAATAGGAATTTAAAAGTTCAGCCTTCTCAACATCCTTTCTTACCATTTCATCATTTTCATCCTGTAAAAATCCTATTAGCATCTTTGACTTTTTTTTTACTTTTGACGTATCCCCAAAATCCTTTTTTGTTGCTTTTGACATCTCTTGCAAGCCTTAATTCATTGTCAGCTTTAGATAATCTGATTTGTGCCCTGCAGGTTCTGCAGATGGCATTATATTCTTCTTTAGATATGCCTCCCTCTTTCCATTTGATAAACATTTCTTTCTTCCTTTTTAGCATGTGTTTAAGTTCTGTGTTCATCCATCCTGGTTTCCTTAAATGCTTCCCATTCTTCCCTCTTTTCGGAATTGTTAACGATTGTGCTTTGAGAATCTCATTTTTCAAGATTTCCCATCCTTCCTGGACATTTTTGTCCTTAAGGATATCCAGCCATTGGATCCCTCCAATTCTCTTTCTGAGTCCCTTAAAATCTGCCTTTCTGAAATCTAACCTTGAAGTCTGAGTCTTCATAGGTCTTCCTCCTCTTGTTATCCAAAATTCTAAAATAGCATGGTCACTACCTCCTAGGGTCCCAGCCACTCTTACCTCCTCAACCATTTCCTCCCTGTTTGTAAGGATTAGATCCAAGGTAGCAGATCCCTTGTTTTCTCCCCTACCTTTTGAAAGATAAAGTTGTCAGCAAGAGAGGATAAGAATTTCCTTGACCTGTTAGTTTTGCCTGAGAGAGATTCCCAACAAATGTCTGGATAGTTGAAATCTCCCATGACCACTATGTCATATTTTTTGGAGAACTTGGCCATTTGATGCATAAAGAGTTCATCCATATCTTCAGCTTGCATAGGTGGCCTGTAGTAAATGCCTACAATGGTGTCCTTTCCATTGTTCTGTCCTTGTATTCTTACCCAAACAGTTTCCACAGAACTCCCAGTCTCTGAAGCATCAATCTCTGTGCAGATATACGCTTTTCTAACATACAATGCGACACCTCCTCCTCATTTATCAAGTCTGTTTCTTGCAAATAAGTTGTATCCTTCTAGCCTTGTATTCCAATCGTGTGTATCGTCCCACCAAGTTTCAGTGATTCCAATGACATCATACTTCTTCTCCTGCGTTAGTAGTTCCAATTCTCCTTGTTTGTTGCCCATGCTTTGTGCATTTGTATAAAAATAATTTAGTTTGTGATTGGTTTCTCTTCCTCCAATATTTTTATTACTTAGATTGTTTTGTCTTCGTTCTTCCTTTCCATTTCTAATATCAATAGCATTTGTCAGGTGTATAGCTTTTTCTGGCATTTTGCTTCCCTTCCCATATTGTTCTAGTTTAAAGCTCTCCTGATGAGTGTAGCAAGGCGACTTCCAAATACATGTTTTCCAGTCTTCGTAAGGTGCACCCCATCTCTAGCAAGTAGTCCATCGTATAGGTAATTCACTCCGTGATCCAGAAATCCAAATCCTTGCTGACGGCACCATCGACGTAGCCAGTTGTTCACCTGCAGAATCTTATTCCACCTCCTTGTTCCATGGACATCCACTGGGAGGATGGATGAGAAGACCACCTGCGCACCGAGTTCTTTCACTTTCTTGCCTAAGTTTTCAAAGTCACTGCAGATGGTTTCCAAGTCACTTCTTGTGGTGTCATTTGTCCCCACATGTATTAGCAGGAATGGGGAGTCATCTTTAGGTTTGAAGAGTCCTGATATCCTGTCAGACACATCTTTAATTTTTGCACCTGGAAGACAGCACATTTCTCTTGAGGTTATATCCGGTCTGCAGATAGCGGCCTCTGTTCCTCTCAACAGGGAATCCCCCTGACACTGTGGAAGTGACACTGACTTCCTAATGAACCCTCTTGCCAGATTCTCCTGGATGTATTGGGACATAGCCTCCGTCTCCGGAGAGAGAGGGGATAGACTCTTCCCCGGGGCGACTCTGCTTCAGGCAAGAGGTCAATTGGACAGTCATAGGGGCGGTGAGGCGGAAGAGTCTCCGCAGCTTTTTTAGAGAAAACGTATACATAGGACCAATAACACTTGGGAAGGGAAGTGAGATCTGCGGGTATCCCTGTAGTAGTAACCTGAACACTCTCCCTCACACATCTACCTTTACAAGATTCACTCCAACCCCGTATCTTCCCAGAGGAACATTCAATATGTGGGGAGTGAAGACGAAGCCAGGGTACTCCCAGCAGAGCCTCATCTATACCCTCGGGAAGGACTAGGAAAGAGATAATCTCCTGATGGGAAGGAGACATAGATAATGTGAGAGGGATTGTCTGATGTGTGATCTGTGAGGGCAGTATTGATCCATTCACCACTCGAACAGTCACCGGTTTGGCGAGCATCACCTGAGGTATTGTATGGCGGAGAGCGAAGGCAGAGGACATAAAATTCCCCTCTGCTCCAGAATCCACACAATGCTCAACTGTTAGAGTGGACGGAGCAAAAGAGATTGTCCCTTTAAAGGACAGCTTGGAGGCAAAGGCCGCTGAATCTAGTGAACCTCCTCCCATGGTTACTAGATGCAATCGTGTTCCCGATCGCTGGGGACATCTATTGGCATAATGTCCTAACTGTTGGAAATTGTTACAAACCACGGGTACTCGAGCGGGCCGAGACTTAGGTCCTGCTCAAGCAACCTCCATGGCCTCCTGGGAGTCGGACGCCTGAATGGGAGATTCTAGAGGTTTGGCAAAGGTGGGAGCCAGCCAGAACCTCTGCCTACACTGGGCCCGCTCCAACCTCTGCTCGTGAAAACGAAGGTCGATGCGGGTAGATATGGAGATAAACTTCTCCAGTGAGGCAGGAATCTCCCTGGTGGCCAAAGCGTCCTAAACATGGTCAGCCAGACCTCTCCAGTATACCGGAATAAGGACTTTATCCGGCTACTCTAACTCGGAGGCCAGAGTCCGAAATTGGACCGAAAACTAGCTGACCATGGATGAACCCTGTGACATTGCCAGCAGTTGGAGCGCCGTATCGTGGGTGACCTGAGGGCCTAAAAAGACCTTTTTAAGAGCCTCCAGAAACTGAGGAACACTCCGCACCACATGATTGTCGCGCTCCCACAGCGGCGTTGCCCATTCCATCGCTCTGCCCGACAGAAGTGATACTATGTAACCCACTTGTGCCCGCTCCGTGGAAAACGTGCAGACAGAAGCTCAAGCTGTATAGAGCACTGGCTTATGAATCCCCGACAATGTTTACTGTCACCAGAAAACTTGTCTGGAAGCGGGAGATGGGATAAGGTCGGGCAGAGGTGGCGGAGGACAAACTGGCTGCCGCTGCGCTAGCAGCCTGAACAGCGACTGCAGTAGCATCCACAGCTGTGGTTATGCGCTTGAGAGCCGCCAACCTACCCTCCAGCTGCTGGATGAACTGCCCTAGGCGCTGGTCATCCGCCATTTTACTAGCCAGACCCTGGCGCTAGTATACTGTTAGGGACTGCGGAACGCACCAAATATATATAATAGATGCGTTCGCAGCCCGGGGTCCACCGTGTAGGCAGAGCCTGCTGCTAGTAAGATGACAGGATATGGCGGTATAAGTGAGCTCTGTTACTTCACAGAGTCGCAGACATAGACGTTGTGGCACTATATGGCGGTATGAGCGAACTCTGTTACACCACAGAGTCACTGAGGTAGAGACGCAGAGATAGAGACTGTGTCCTGTTAACACCACAGGGGTACACAGATAACTGCTGTGAGGATAGCAATCCGTGGTCATGCAGTCAGCAACGCAAACAAGCAACTCCTCACCGGATTAGCCGGTATTCTAGAGGCTATTTCAGCCAAGCCCTGAACACGTGCATACAAAACTCCTCACTGGTGGTGCCGGTATTCTAGGGGCTTATTTCAGCCGAGCCCTAACCGCATGCGTGCATGATCACACTGGCGCAAAGCACATAACACAATTGATACTAGCGCATGGCCAAGCGGCCATGCAACCCTTTTATAGCAGCAACTACAAGACCTTCCAGAAAAGGACCAATGAGAAACTGTTTCAGAGCACAAGCAGTTTCAGGACCTTCCTGGCGGACCAATAGGAGTTGCTGCAGTATCTGAGCATGTGACCCCTGATCTCCAATGAGAGATCTTACCCTGGGCATGCTCAGAAGGGGAAACGCAGGACTTAGTTCCAAAGACGTCTGCTCGCCGCTGACCAGTACTGGCTACAATAGCAGAACCTGGAGAGCAGGCAGTAATCCTCTGCACAGTATTGGGCTGTGCAAGACGCTGGGACCGACGTCTCTGCTGAGGAGGCTCCACTGCAGCCGGAGACGGATGGGGGACTGCAGCGGGAATGGCTCGAGATTCCCCCTGTGCAGAAGCTGGAACTCGACCTCTAACAAGGTGTATCTGGGTCCCTCTGAGTCCCCAATTTTTGGAAGTTCTTGCTTCTTTTATAAATTAAACTGAAATTTCCTATTTTTTTTTTTAATAAAAAAATTAAATGTTGGTATACTTAAATTATAATTTCTTTAAAATGATTTTTAAATTTTGCTTTATATAAAAGTTATTATACCAGAAAAAAATGTTTCTCAACATTTTTTTTCCTGTAAAATGCAATTTCTTGTGTGTTTCGAAAGTTTTATAGCCTCTCTTTAAAGTGGAGTTGAAGTGTGACACCATTGTTTTCAGTAGCCATCTGATAGTAAGTAGACAGCTTGGGTCCCATCGGTTCCTATGTAGTCTTCCAGGGAGCGCTAGAAGACTTTCTAATATGCTGGCTAATAGCTCTGCACATTACCGCTAAAAGTTAATCCAGCACTCTCATTCATCTTCACTACCAAGCACTAGAAGACTCTATAGGGAACCAACAGGACCCCTGCTGTCTACTTACTATCAGGTTAAAAGAACTTACAGTTTTCAACTCTTACCCACAGTCAGAACCTTCAGCTCAATACACTGCACAGCAATAATCCTGACACCCTGACTATTTCTCCTATGGTGCCAGACCGCCATGGTGTTTAGTCTGTCTGTAAATACTGGTCTGCCCTCATGAAGAAGAAGTATGACACATATAAGTATATGTCATATATCCAATGCTCTTATCATCTCTTTTTATATTGTGCCTCTCATTGTCTCATTTTATATATTATATCTATTCATCATTCCTTTTTCAAAATAACTTTATTATAATTTTTAGCAATGAGAGTAGGGTATTACAGTCTTACATCTCAAATAGAATATAACTTTCCATACTTAACATCATTCCTACCACAGGGTTTTTTCCTCTTTTTTACATAGTATATGTACAGTACAGACCAAAAGTTTGGACACACCTTCTCATTCAACGATTTTTCTGTATTTTCATGACTATGAAAATTGTAGAATCACACTGAAGGCATCAAAACTATGAATTAACACATGTGGAATTATACATTACACTTTACAAAAATGTGTGAAACAACTGAAAATATGTCTTATATTCTAGGTTCTTCAAAGTAGCCACCTTTTGCTTTGATTACTGCTTTGCACGCAGAAAAGGTGAACGGATGGACTCTACATGCCTGGTTCCCAACGTGAAGCATGGAGGAGGTGGTGTGATGATGTGGGGGTGCTTTGCTGGTGACACTGTTGGGGATTTATTCAAAATTTAAGGCATACTGAACCAGCATGGCTACCACAGCATCTTGCAGCATCATGCTATTCCATCCAATTTGCGTTTAGTTGGACCATCATTTATTTTTCAACAGGACAATGACCCCAAACACACCTCCAGGCTGTGTAAGGGCTATTTGACCAAGAAGGAGAGTGTTGGGGTGCTACGCCAGATGACCTGGCCTCCACAGTCACCAGACCTGAACCCAATAGAGATGGTTTGGGGTGAGCTGGACCGCTCACCGCTTCAATTTTGAATAAATCCCCAACAGTGTCACCAGCAAAGCACCCCCACACCATCACACCACCTCCTCCATGCTTCACGGTGGGAACCAGGCATGTAGAGTCCATCCGTTCACCTTTTCTGCGTGCAAAGCAGTAATCAAAGCAAAAGGTGGCTACTTTGAAGAACCTAGAATATAAGACATATTTTCAGTTGTTTCACACTTTTTTGTAAAGTGTAATGTATAATTCCACATGTGTTAATTCATAGTTTTGATGCCTTCAGTGTGATTCTACAATTTTCAGTCATGAAAATACAGAAAAATCATTGAATGAGAAGGTGTGTCCAAACTTTTGGTCTGTACTATATATACTGAGTATTAGGAATTGCTCGGTTCGAGCAACGATCACCCGAGCATTTTAGTACTTGCTCATCTCTATTCTTGAACCCTAATAAAATACATTTTTTTATTACAGATTATGGACTCCTTGGTCAGTTTCTCACTTTTTATCTAGCTTCCTTTCATTACCATTTTATCCTGCTATTACCTTTTGTCCACATATATATACTGTATATCTGTGATTACTAATAATAGCATGACTTGACTTTCACTAGGTATGTGGTTTTTCTTCTGCTTCATATAAAATGTGTAAATTTTAGTAGATATATTAATAAGATATTTCTAGCTAATTCAGAAGACATCTAAATAAATTGAACTTTTTTTTTTTGTAGATATTAAAGAACAGCTTATTTAATCTTCTTTGCCTCCGTCACCATGGTTTGCTTCAGAAAACTAGGTCTCATCACTGTAACCATCTTCATTTCGAGTTTTCTTTACTCTGTTTTTTTCCGTCATCCAAAAACCTTTGACAATACTGTGGAGGATACGTATATATTAACCTTTATTTGGGAAAATGCAAAAGTTAATGTATCATTACATGAAAAAAGCAACTCAAAATATGTCACAGGACAGAATACTCACTTACCAAGACCTAGCCAGAAATCGATAAGCCATGAAGCTAAACTGTGGGAAAAGCAGATGACTTTCCGTGACCTTGCTCTAACACTACAGAAAATGAGGATATATTATCAAGCTAAGAACAAGTACAAAGTTAAATTTAAGGGCACAATTAACCAACAGCACAATTCTCACGACCTTCTGTGCCAGCTTAAGCTCAAGGTGAACGTTACAACATTGATGAGGTCTGATCTACCTGATAATACCAGTTCCTGGAGTCAGTATTTACCCAACAAAGATGTTAATGTGGTGGCGGGAAAACTAAGACATTGTGCTGTAGTTGCTTCAGCTGGATCCATAAAAGGTTCAAAGCTCGGACAAGAGATTGGTGAGTGGAACAGTCCTTTTAAATATTCATCCTAGTGACATACTATAGCTTGTAAGACTTAAATAATACATTCCATCTAGTTTAGCCTATTCACCTGAAATATAAGGAAAAGGCAAAAACCCTCATGAGGCAAAAGCCAACTTTTGAAATCTGAAATAAAATTTCCTTCAATACCAAAATAAAGTCAGATGTATGACTGCATGTAGCAGAAACAAAAAGAAATTCACAAAGTCAGATTTATTAGATGTTGTGCACCGTTAAATTAATTAGGCACTGTTCTAACCATCTATTATCTGACTTTTGTGGTCCAAAATAAGCCATCAATATGCTCCCATGACTCTCTGCTATAGGATTTCTTTCAAAAAGAGCATCTATACATTACATTTATAAAGCTAAACTATCAGATACAAAAGCACTGCACTGAATACTGTGTACTTTCAAAATAGGGGCCTGGAATAATAAATGTATGTTAAAGGTCAGCAGAACTCCCCACGATATTATAAAATATTCATTAAAAGCGATTACAATTTTGAGGAATTTAGTTACTAATAAAGAGCAAATCCATTCAATGCAAATCAAATTCACCTTGAATTTTACAAAAATTTTAGGTTCACCAGAAATTTTTATTAAATTCTATTTTGGAGAATCTAGCAAAATTGCTCCCTGCAAACTTCCATTTTGCTAACTCATAAACTCATAGGGCCAGGAAAGGGTTAAAAAAAATCTTATTCACTATCCTGTCTTAGTCATCCCCACACTTGTTCTGCTTCTAACTTCAATCCTACTTCATATACAGAGTAAAATTGTTTTGCAAATTAAAAACAACAAGGTGTTTTTTTTGCTTTTACAGACTCCCATGATGCTGTTCTTAGATTTAATGCGGCACCTACCAAAGGGTTTGAAACTGATGTGGGATCAAAAACAACATTCCGCCTAATAAACTCACAGGTAAATTTAAAGATATTGTCAGGAACAGAGCTCTCAAACAATATGGAAGCAACAGTGTACCAAAATACCTTATGTCTCCACAAAATTGGTATCAGACACAACTGTATTTACAGGCTCTAAAGCAGTCCAGATTTTTAAAGAATTCTTGAGGCTAAGAGAAGTTTTTTTTTGTGGAGAACACAATTGCTTCCTCTGGTAATGGAGGTCACAGAGTATGTTTCCTGGGTGCCTTACCACTATGATTAAAAAGAACAGTGTCACTGTGTAAAGGGGTTAAATTAATGATGTTAATTGTTGTATTTATGCCTTTTTGCTTACTGGTATTGATACATGTTACATGTAGTACCTCATGTATGATATGGTACTGCTACCCCTTCTGGGTATTATCATCGCTTTGTTTCCATTTTTGATTATTCCTCATTGTATATGATGTGATAATGTTTGCTATTAGTGTTGAGCGATACGATAATGCAAATATCGGCTATCGGCCGATATTAGCTCTATCGGCCTTTCGATAATTCGTTTCGATATTTTCGTCATATCGAATACCGGAATCGGATTTGTCACTGTCACTGTCCGTGTCCGTCGGTCGGGTCTGTCACTGTCAGTGTCCGTCGGTCGGGTCTGTCAGGAGTCAGCGGCACTTACCTGGCAGAAGATCTCCGGCGGTCACGTCCTGGACTGCTTCATGGCCGCCATCCTCTTCTCCCCGGCGGTCACATGCAGTTTCTCGCGATAACTGCAGTGACTGCTGGGTAATCCCGGCCGTAAAGCAGTCAGTCCGATGACGTCACCGCCGGGGAAGCAGGTAATCAGCTGTGCTGCGTCGCGATGACAGGCTCTGCCTGTCATTGCGATGTAGCAGAGCTGGATCGTCGTGGGACTGTTGTTACTATGGACTGCGTCGGACAGGTGGTATACTGTTGGTTTGTTTTTTTTCTTTTTTTACAGGAGATCGATGGCGCAGGAATGAGAGTACAATAAAAGAAATGAAAAGTGTGTTGTCTCTTTTATTTCATTAAAATACTTTTTTCTTGCTTTGTCTTTTTTTATGCATTTAATAACTTTTCTGGGGTGTCTGGGGGCAGATGTTAGTAGCCAGGGGGGGCCAAAAATAATGGTCCCTCTCTGGGCTATTATTATCTGCCCCCACTCACTGGCTTTGTCTGTCTGGTTGCGAAAATAGGGCGGGAGCCCACGCCTTTTTTTTCAGCAATTTTACACCTCATATATATATATATACATGTCATTAAATTTGTGACACATATATACATATATTTATATTTATAGTTCATACACTTCTACATAGTATAATAGCCGCTAATTCAATTGCCGGCTTTTGTGAAAATGCAGAACCCGACATGAAATGACACTTGGTTTACATAGAGTTAACCATGTCTTTTCATGTAGTTTGATATCTGATTTGCACAAACAATTACATGAGTGTAAGTGTGCAAAATTTCACACCTGTAGGGGTTAATTAAAGGTGTAAATTCGTAGCAAAAAAGTCTGTT
>JARQOD010012704.1:0-18532 GCA_033576555.1 Oophaga sylvatica | reverse complement strand
GACACTGTGCCCAGCATTGCCGAGTAGTAGCAAAGGATGTTTTGGGGGCACATAAAGTATTACCCATCAAACCAGTAATGCCCTCTGAGTCCCCCCTTAAAAAAAATAATCCCCCCGATTTGTCCCCCTGAAAATATAATCCCCTGAGTATGATGACTTATCTTTTCCAGGATTTTTCTGCCCAAAAATCGAGCAGCAGGAAAATTGCACTTGTAGGCTGAACACAAGATGGCGATAGATGCCCTGTACCCGTGATGGCGGCTTTTTTATTCTGCTCCTCTGTGGGTTTGCCCTGGTGGTATTTACTGCTTTTGACTAATAAAGGTTTGAAAACCAAAACCCAACGGGGGTGAATCTGTGGTGTATCAGCCCTGTGTGCACATACCCACGAGCTGTTGTTTTTACATGAAAAACTTACATTCGTTGATTTTCGTTCACGCTGTGTGTGTACCCCAGCTTCGCGGGGGCAACAAAAAAAGTCAGGAGAGTGCAGGGAAGGTAAACAGCAAAAGCTTGATTTGCATTCACTACCATCATCTTCGAAAACCCCCTTGGTTTAAAAGGGGGGAGTGACCGTGGTTAGTCAGATAGTTTTCCGAGAGGAGTCGTCATTTTGTCCGGGAGGTCAGGGGGTCATCCCCTTGGATGTTTCCTGTCTGAGAAAAGATCAGTTGTGTGGGCTTGTGTTCAGTGGAGTTCGCCTGTTAGCTTCTGTCTCAAGGACAGAGCAGCCATTCGTCTCGGTCCTGTGTGGACTTTTGGAGGAAACGAGGTGTGCAGCGAGCTCTGGATGAAGCTGACCTTTTCAACAAAAGCCACCAGTGCTTATGTTAAGAGCGGAAAGCAGGGCGAAGGGCACAGTGGAGAAGATAGAGAAGTGCTTTAGGTATTGGATTGCCTGCACTAAATTGCCGGACACCGGGGTCCGAAGTGTTGCTACTGTTTCAGGCATAGTAACAAGAAAACCGGAGGCATCTGGACTACAGGTCGCAGAGAGCAGCCCTCAGTGTCAATACGTAACCGGAGTCAGGTGGAACAGGGACTTTGAGTCAAGTGCACGACAAAAGTAAGGACTTAGTTTCATCACTTAGAAGGCTCCACCACAACGTTGGCCGGGCAGTACAGCTATAGAGAAAGCTGGAGTTTCAGAGTTAACTTCGCTTCAGGCAAGTTGGACGCACATGTACATTGAAGTTAAGGAGGCCTCTAACCTGCTCAGCTGTTACCGGAATGTGCACTCTCCACCCCGACCAGCTCCCCGGGATCTGCTTGAACCATCATCAGTAAAAGGTATGAAAAGGAGCTACCTTGTGTGTGACTGAATTATTACTACACCCTGCATCATCTCCACCATAGACTTCCAGGGACCCGTCTCGCCTGTGGGAGACTTACCACCCAGATGCCCCATAACATCCCCTGTGAAAGTCCTCATAGCAGCGCTGGTACAATTACCAGAAACCACAGGTGGCGTCACGAACTACCTATCCTAATAATCCCCTGTAAATATCCCCCATTGCACGACCGCCAGGGCCACGGACCGAGCCACCGCTACCAGTGACAACTCCCATAGATTTCCATGGGCTCGGCTCCGAGTACCCCATAGCCCTGGTATCCACCTCAGTGTGGTGCGAGTCAGCTTTTTGGCGTCACGAACAGGATACGAAAGCTTGCAATTGTGAGTCCTGTGTGCCTATTGAACTGTTTGTGCAGAAAAAGACTGTTTGCTGCATTTGGCGCCAAATACCGCCATTTTACCGCCAAGTTGGCGCCCTCAGGCGCTGGTGAAGAAGGGGGGCGTACCTGAAAGAGCGCGCTGTTGCCTGAACACGCCCCCAACTCTGACGCGGCGGCAGGTCCTGTGAAACAGGAAGTGAACGCTCTGACATCAGAGTGCCTGCGACAAAGGTCCTGTCTCCACCGCCCCCAAGAAGAGCTGTACCTGATTCTCTATGTCATGGAGAAGGTGGATGCGGTGCTGGAAGATGTGGCCCGCCACCGCAAAGGAATGAAGGAGATTGAGAAACGCTGGCGTACCCGGAAACAGCGGCTGCTGTGGGACGCCGTGCTCACCCCTCCAGGAACGAAATCGTTGCCTGCGTCCCCTGTGCCACCAACGCCAGCGGCTGAAGGGAAACCGGAGACCAGCTATGAAGGAGCTGAACCCGACTCCACCGAGGAAGCGGTGGGAGACGGACCGGTATACCAGCCAGGCCAGGAGGCCACAGCGGAGCACAGTTCCCCGGTAGGGACACCGGAGGGAACCCAGCCGTCAGTGATGGAGAGCGACTGGGAAGAGATGGAGCAGCGACAGCAGCAGGTAACCAGCGATGATATCCCTGCTGCAGATGATGACACCCTGCTGGAACCCCCGACACCCCCACCAGCCCAGTGCACACCAGCCACACAGACCCCGATGGTGGAATCGATGATCCTGGTGTTAGGCACTGGGCCCATGAATAGGAACGGTCCTGTGCTGGCACCGCCACCAGGTGTCACCCCAAGCAAAAGTGAAGACCGGTAGGACCCAGACAGGGGTTTACCGCATACAAGAATGTATAAAGTTTGAAGAAAGTTTGCAGAATTGCACTAAAAAGTATGTAATGTTTACATATCCTGCATAAAGTAGAATACCCGGCTGGGTTCAAGATTATACTAGGTTATACGAGTTTAATGGTTATTTAAAAAGTGAAAATGTGTGATGAAGATGTTGCACTTTATGGTCTTTCATTAATATGTGAAAAATGTTTACATAGTTTATACAAATTTTGCACAGCATGACTACTTGAAATGTATATTGTGTCTTTTGTCATAAATGGACTGCGAGGCTGTGGACTGAGCCAGCCCAAGTACTTTCTTGTAAATAGTTGCACTACGGTGCATTATCTTGGTTTCACATAAAACCATTACTATCAACCTCTGAAGAAAAACCCGTATGGTGGGCCTAGAGTGAGGTCTGCAGTCAGAAGTCCTGCAGCCCACCCAGGACCCACGTGGGAGGTTTTTGGTGCGGGTCCTCCACAAGTATCTTGTATTTATGAACACGTTTGATATTTTGATACTTTTGTATTCTTCATTGTACAAAGTGTAACGTTCAAGAAGTCGTACCTCCCGGATGGGATGAGTTATAATGTTTATGTTAATGCAAAACAAAATGTTCTTTTTGTCTTTTACAGCCCGGGAGTGCTGTGTTTTACCAAGGGGGATGTGTAGCCCAGCTTCGCAGGCACACATAAAAGTCCAGGAGAGTGCACTGGAAGGTAACAGCAAAAGCTTGATATGCATTCACTGCCACTCACTCTTCAGACACACCCATCTGAGATATAAGGGGAGTGACACGTGGTTAGTCAGATAGTTTTCCGAGAGGAGTCAGTCAGTTAGCTCCGGGAGGCTCAGGAGTGAGTCATCCCTTGGATAGTTTCCTGTCTGAGATAAGATCAGTCTGTGTGGAGCTTAGTGTTCAGTGGAGTTCAGCCTGTTAGCTTCTGTCTCAAGGACAGAGCAGCCATTCAGTCTCGGTCCTGTGTGGACTTTGGAGGAAACTGAGAGCTGTGCAGCGAGCTCTGGATGAAGCTGACCTTTTCCACAAAAGCCACCAGTGCTTATGTTAAGAGCGGAAAGCAGGGCGAAGGGCACAGTGGAGAAGATAGAGAAGTGCTTTAGGTATTGGATTGCCTGCACTAAATTGCCGGACACAGGCGGTCCGAAGTGTTGCTACTGTTTCAGGCATAGTAACAAGAAAACCGGAGGCATCTGGACTACAGGTCGCAGAGAGCAGCCCTCAGTGTCAATACGTAACCGGAGTCAGGTGGAACAGGGACTTTGAGTCAAGTGCACGACAAAAGTAAGGACTTAGTTTCATCACTTAGAAGGCTCCACCACAACGTTGGCCGGGCAGTACAGCTATAGAGAAAGCTGGAGTTTCAGAGTTAACTTCGCTTCAGGCAAGTTGGACGCACATGTACATTGAAGTTAAGGAGGCCTCTAACCTGCTCAGCTGTTACCGGAATGTGCACTCTCCACCCCGACCAGCTCCCCGGGATCTGCTTGAACCATCATCAGTAAAAGGTATGAAAAGGAGCTACCTTGTGTGTGACTGAATTATTACTACACCCTGCATCATCTCCACCATAGACTTCCAGGGACCCGTCTCGCCTGTGGGAGACTTACCACCCAGCTGCCCCATAACATCCCCTGTGAAAGTCCTCATAGCAGCGCTGGTACAATTACCAGAAACCACAGGTGGCGTCACGAACTACCTATCCTAATAATCCCCTGTAAATATCCCCCATTGCACGACCGCCAGGGCCACGGACCGAGCCACCGCTACCAGTGACAACTCCCATAGATTTCCATGGGCTCGGCTCCGAGTACCCCATTGCCCTGGTATCCACAATTGTGGTGCGTGGTCGGAACACTGTGAATTAAGGTTCTCTGTATGAATGTGGACGCACAATTCGTGGTGCCATCATAGTGGGCTCCCCAAGCAACTAAACTCTATGGCTAAACTCATGTCTACTGACCAAGCAGCATCCCGCAGCACTAGAGTATTTAACACCTAATAGTGATTGCTCATGCTCAGCCTCCCCTCCATTAAAGGTGTTGTCAGGGACTTTAACATTAATGGCCTATTCTTAGGTTAGGTCATTAAAGGGGTTGTCTGGTCTAATATGTGTAACTGCAAATTTTTGAATCACCCCAGCGCACACTCTGTGTGCTGCGAGGATTTACCGGTTGCTGAACCGGGAATTGCAGTGATATATGTGATACGCATACTCCTGGGCAGTTCCTTTCTAACGGACGTGACCTTACTGACATACATCACATACATCGTCGCCATTCCCGGCTCAGAAACCGGCGAATCCTCGCAGCGCACAGTGCGTGCGCTGGTGGGATTCAAAAGTCTGCAGTCACATTGTCACGGGGGAACTCTTGAAGGTAGAGAGGCCTGAGTCTCCGACTTTACTATGTGCCTGTTTAAACCCTGATCTGTTACCTCCCCCACTCCAAGAGGCATGGAACAGAAATTAAAGGTACACAAGACACAAAACACAAAACAGGGATAACAGAAAACCTCTATCATACAAAAGCACTAATGAACAATAGGGAAGAGGATAGGGACAGGGAGGAATTAACTAAATGGGACCAGCAACCAGGAGATACAGTAAACACACACGTACTACAGCAAACCACAGATGACTCCTACAACAACTCCACTCCAACCACTTAGCTTTAGCACATAGCACAGGAAGATAAATCTTTCACAGGCAGGAACAAGAAGGTCTGGCCAGTTTTTATGGGAAGAGGTAATGACCAGTTCAGAAGCAGCTGAAATGGAGCTGCATGTTTCTGACCAGCAAAGAAAGGGTTGCTAACCTCTTCAGAGCCAGAAGAAACTAAATCTATTTAATGTGGGACACAAATCAAACCATCTCTAAAGAAGACATGCAATTCATTACCCGATGTGACCATCTAACTCCAGGTCTTCTAGGGGGACGTGACACACACAGAGTGATTGCAGACGAGTCCTTTATTGTCTGATCAGTGGGGGTGCGACACTCGTCCCCTCTGCCGATCAGCTGTTCCGTGTCAGTGTGAGGGGGTGGTCGAGCTGTCATTCCCCTCTTCAGCTGATGACATCAATGGGTTAATATACTGTAGATGTGTCAAAATATGTGTGCTAATTTCCTATAAAATAGTTTTATCTCTTTGTCTGTGGTTTGTGCTAGGTTCCTGTAGGGTTAACTGCAAGGCCGCCCCATAGTGGGGAGATGGATTTCTTTTGGAGATCTCTGTGTAATTGAGAAATATAGGAACGTGGAAGAGAGTGTAAGGGGGAAGGAATATTACTGCGTCACCCTGCCCCCCTTAAAGTGCTCTTAATGTATATATGTGCTACCGTATATACTTGTGTATAAGCCGACCCGTGTATAAGCCGACCCCCCTAATTTTGCCACAAAAAACTTGGAAAACGTATTGACTCGTGTATAAGCCGGGTGTATAAGTTGCCGTCCTGCTCTGTGCGCCCCCATTCTCCTCTGTGCTCCCCTCCATTATCCTGTCCTGCTCCATGCTTTCCATCCTCCCCCGTCCTGCTCCGTGCTCCCCCATTCAGCTCTGCACTCCCCCATTCTCCTCTGTGCCCACCCCCGTCCTGCTCCATGCTCTCCGTCCTCCCCCCCGTCCTGCTCCGTGCTCTCCGTCCTCCCCCCGTCCTGATCCGTGCTCTCCGTCCTCCCCCCGTCCTGCTCCGTGCTCTCCGTCCTCCCCCCGTCCTGCTCCGTGCTCTCCGTCCTCCCCCCGTTATGCTCCGTGCTCTCCGTCCTCCCCCGTTATGCTCCGTGCTCTCCGTCCTCCCCCCCGTCCTGCTCCGTGCTCTCCGTCCTCCCCCGTTCTGCTCCGTGCTCTCCGTCTTCCCCCCGTTCTGCTCCATGCTCTCCGTCCTCCCCCCCGTCCTGCTCCGTGCTCCTTGTCCTCCATGCTCCCCCCATCCTCCTCCATCATACTCACCCTCCCCGTGCCATCGCTGAACATCCCGGCCGGCAATCCTGCGTTCTCCCCGGCTTCCTGCAGCTCTCCCCGGCTTCCTGCAGCTCTCCAGCGCCGAGCGGTGACGTAATACCGCTCATTAAGGCCATGAATATGGAGGCCACGCCCATGGGAGTGGCGTCGCGTCCATATTACATGACCTTAATGAGCGGGTATTACGTCACCGCTCAGCGCTGGAGAGTTGCTGGAAGCCAGGGAGAACGCAGGATTGCAGGGACTTTCAGCGATGGCACGGGGAGGGTGAGTATGATATCTCAGCCACCGGCTCCTGCCGCCGCATCCCCTCCCCCGCTGGTTTCTGCCATATGACTCGTGTATAAGCCGAGGGGGCATTTTCAGCACAAAAAAAGGTGCTGAAAATCTCGGCTTATACACGAGTATATACGGTAATTATCGTGTTGTAAATATTTTGGTAGTACTGCTATATGGAACATGTATTACCACACATAGTAATGGTATTGCCACATTCCCTACTGTGTTACCATTTTATGTACAATAATTGTATATGTGTTGTGTTCTTAATACAAGTGATGTGTACAGTTTAGGGAAAGTTAGGTGCTTTCTTCTGGGAACACTAAAGGAGGGCACCTTAGTATATAGTTCTTATACATTGGGTAAGTGTAGGTCTGTTGTGGACCACTAGATGGGGGCATACTAGTGGGCACTGTTAGGAACAGTTGATAGGATGTTCCATAGAGGGTTAAGTGTAGGAGGGGCTGTCAGATAGTAATGAGAAGTTTCTAGGTAGTTAGCTCAGACGAGGCCAGTGTGCCCAAGTGTCCACATGGGCTATAGGCCCGGACGGCCATCAGCCACGCAACATTCAAGTGCTACAGCCCACGTTACCCATGGGCACTGTATATCATACCAGTGGGCCTGTACAGAGAAGGAAGATGTGGCGTCTTACCGCCTGGGCCAATGCTTTTAGGGCAGAAGTTGGCTGGACTAAGGAGATGAAAGGAGTTCAAACTTCGATGGGATTGTTACACACGGGCTGGATGCTTCACCAGGGGTCACCAAACGAAGTGATTGATGAATTCATGTCTGGGGCGAAACAGGCTGAAGGAATTGTCATTATAGCGAGGTCAGGCCTGGAAGGAACTGGGGAGCAGTCTAGGACGGTCCGGTTATGTACTGCACAGAAGTGACAGCAAAGCAGGGAAAGAAAAGGAAACAAGTGAAACCCAGGATGTGCCAACTGCGGATGTAATGTGCGAAATATTAAGTAAAGAGAATGTTCAAGTTATCCTGGACTGTGTCTCCATTACTGGGGGGTCACCTGAAAGAGGGACCGTCGTCGCCTGGGAAGTGCCTGGCGAAAGCTGAACTTGGAGATGCAGGTACGCTAAAGAGAAGAGTACAGTTTTCTGTAGGGGAAGGACTGGACACAGGTGTTGCAATAATTCAGGTCACGACCACAGTTCTGTCCCTCCCTTACAAGAGTTGGAGAGAGGATGTGTGAAAGTGAAAGGACATGTGGAGCAGCGTTTTATGATACTGGGCTCAGAATGAAGATGGAATAGTTACAGAGGTAGAAGGGCATCACAGGCAAGTGGGGACCCCTGCAAAGAAAAGGCTTATAAGTACAGAAATCGTGCTGGCCAGCAAGAAAACGGGATATGAGAGTAATAACACACCGGGACCCATATGATTCTATTCTCAGGAAGATGCAGGCATTCAAACTATCTCTCTATTCTTTTGTTGTCTTTATTAGCATAAAAACTTCATGGAAACCACACTATAACTCATTTATCAAAAATATAAATTAATGTCAATATAGAGCATGTATCATGGACAATGAGGGGATAAATCGCTAACCTTGAAACATAACAGCGACCAAACAACCTTGATCAATTATCCCAAAAGTTATTTTAAGTACAACAATTTTTTTATTAACTATAACAAAGGTACAGTAGCATGGGGGAAGGAAAAACATGCACATACGAGCATCAAGGCGCACATGCTGAAAGGGTATACAGCATACAGTTATGAACATTGTGTAATCCGTCATTATTGCACATTTCCAAGTGGCCTATGAAAGACAGTAACAGGCATCACATATATAAGTACCGTATATACAAATGTTAATTATTTGTCCGCAAATATTTATACCTGGTAGGATGGCCTGGGAAATACCGCAAGTGCGCCCTCCCCGACGTGCGTTTCAGCTGGCAAAGCCTTTGTCAGGAACAAAATGCTATCTGTAACTCTGGTGAAGGAACCGGTGTATTGTAAGGAAAGTGATGGAGAATGCATAACCTGTTACTCTCAGTTCACCAGTTTGACCATGCATATAAAAGAATCTGCTCGCAAAAGCTGTTTTGGTTTCCCGATTGAAAGGGTTAAACGAGATTGTTCTGCATCAAGTGCATCAGAGTGGACTGTTGAGATCTCAGACTCAGAGGTACCATCGCACACTCATAACATTCAATTTTCTGTAACGGGCCCAGGAGTGGAAGCTGAGGCCCCCTCCCATGACTACCGCCTTGGGTCTGGTTACAAGTGGTGTAGTCAGCAGGATGCGAGTACCTTGCATGTCGAAATTTGGGAAAAGAATACCTGTGGCATGGACAAGATGGCACCGGAAACCATATGACCGAAGATGCTGGACAGCAGCATGAATCCAAAGATGGTGACGACCTGTGGTCTGAAGTGGAGAAGTCTGACACATTGTGGGAGTGGACGGCACCCAAGCGAAAATTTGCCCATCCCACTGAGTGTCCACCCTGAAGAAGGGATGTGTTGAAGCCAGGATCAGGCCCAAAAGGGTGGCGCGTCCCAGAAGAAGGCGTGATCTAGAATGGAAGGCGGCTCATCGAGTGAGAAGCGGAAGGCGTATCCGAAAGCGGAATAACCAGGAGTGACAGAAGAGGTAGTACGGCCCCCAGAAGGGTGGGGTTGTTCGGTCAGGAAAAGCACGGTGAGTGACCAGCCGGTCATTTTGCCCATGACTGAGATCCGGAGAATAAATGTTAGGCTCAGGCTGCGTGGTAATGGACAGAACTGACCTGAGAAGCGGTGTTGCCGGAGAATCACCAATGAAGACATCTGCCAAGGCAAAAGAAATGATTCACCTCTTTACCTCCAGGGCCGCAGCGGGAGGTAGTCAGCCGAGAAAATTTGTCGTAGGTAAGGCGGCACCACCGCCAATTTTAGATTCAATGGACCACCACCCCACAGCCCAGAATGGGGTTCTACAGGCATGAACTTCATATACAATACTGGAGTCCTGTCCCTAGAGGTATGTGAAGACCCCAGAGAGGAGGAAGGAGACGATATCACCCTCAGGAAGGAAGATAAGGATGCAACAAATCCTGCACCTTAACCTTCTAAGAAAATTTGACTGAAACCAATGAATGTGGGGCTTCTCACCCCGACAAATAAAAGTGCCCAGAGGATACTATGGCCATGGGGGGAAATGTAAGTTGTGTTGTAGGAACGAATGAAGGCGGATGCTCAGGCCCAGGAGTTGAAGGCAGGTCCAAAAAAGGCAGTATTTGATGAACAATGTACCGAGGGCCATGTGGTAGATTTCAACCACATAAAGAGATATGGAGTCATCGAGGAGCAGAGAACCAAAGATCATGTACATGTAAACCGGGCGATGGTAAAGAGAAACACCCTGCTGTATTGGTTGCACAGCCTTTATGTTGGGGAACGGTTCAACTTCTTCAAAATATGGTGCCGGCAAGGGATGGTATGCAATTGGGATAACCTGTCCAACTACCTGCGAAAAGGTTGAAAAATGGGAAGAGGTGGACTCTGAACAGAGAAACTGGCAGCATAGGAGGTGCGATTCGGTGGGCTCCAGCAATGAGGGCAGAAGAGAGGAAGAGTCTCAACAGCGTCATACAGGGAAGGTCGGGAACCAAACTCTAGACCGGGCCGAGTGGGGAGAGAGGACATCTCCAGTCTCGGATATCCAACATGTATAAGGAGCTGCTACCTCAATTTGCCTTTCTAGAAATGGGTCTGTTCAAGTTTTTATGGCAGGGACCGAGCTGCTTTAGGATGACCCTGGATGTCGGCAGTATCCTAAACAACCCTGAAGATGCGAAGACCCCCATCATTCAAGACCTGAGAGGAATGGAAGAAGAATGGAGTCTGAAGTGAAAAAGAGTCTAGAGCAGTGGTTCTCAACCTTTCTAATGCCGTGACCCCACAATACAGTTCATGTTGCGGTGACCCCCAATCCAAAAAATAAGTACATTGCCTCCCCAACATCATCATCATTGCCTGCCCATCATCATTGGCTCCCCATCATCATCATTGCCTGCCCATCATCATTGGCTCCCCATCATCATCATCATTGCCTGCCCATCATCATCATGATGATCATCCCCCTTCTCCCCGCACAGTGGACTCACCGACCCGCCACTCAGCTCCGGAGGGTCCCGGGCCGCTGCACTGTGCCTCCGCGCGAGGAAGAATTGCTGCTGCCACGCTGCCCCCACACACGTGCCGCCTGGGGCGGACCGCCCCCCGCCCGCCTATGCCACGCCAAGCCACGCCACTGGGCTAAAGCCATCGGAAATATGTATTTTCCGATGGCTTTAAGCGACCCCTGTGTTTTGGTCGTTCGACCCCCGCCGGGGTCGCGACCCACAGGTTGAGAACCGCTGGTCTAGAGGCTTTCCTGCCAGTTGGCCGTACGGTTGAGTTAATGAGGATGAGTTCCGGAGTTCCTCAAAAAGAGAATTATTAACCCCTTAACCCCCAAGGGTGGTTTGCACGTTAATGACCGGGCCAATTTTTACAATTCTGACCACTGTCTCTTTATGAGGTTATAACTCTGGAATGCGTCAACGGATCTTCGCGATTCTGAGATTGTTTTCTCGTGACATATTGTACTTCACGTTAGTGGTAAAATTTCTTCCATATAACTTGCGTTTATTTTTGAAAAAAACGCAAATATGGCGAAAATTTTTAAAATTTTGCAATTTTCAAACTTTGAATTTTTATTCCCTTAAAACAGAGAACTATGTCACATAAAATAGTTAAGAAATAACATTTCCCACATGTCTACTTTACATCAGCACAATTTTGGAACCAAAATTTTTTTTGTTAGGAAGTTATAAAGGTTAAAAGTTGACCAGCGATTTCTCATTTTTACAACAAAATTTACAAAGCCATTTTTTTTAGGGACCACCTCTCATTTGAAGTCACTTTGAGGGGTCTATATGGCAGAAAATACCCAAAAGTGACACCATTCTAAAAACTGCACCCCTCAAGGTACTCAAAACCACATTCAAGAAGATTATTAACCCTTCAGGTGCTTCACAGGAACTAAAGCAACGTGGAAGGAAAAAATGAATATTTAACTTTTTAGCCACAAAAATGATCTTTTACAAACTTTTTTTTTATTTTCACAAGGGTAAAAGGAGAAAATGGACAGATAAGGTTGTTATGCAATTTCTCCTGAGTACGCCAATACCCAATATGTGGGGGAAAACCACTGTTTGGGCACACGGCAGAGCTCGTAAGGGAAGGAGCGCCGTTTGACTTTTTCAAACTAAAATTGGCTGGAATTGAGATTGGACGCCATGTCGTGTTTGGAGAGCCCCTGATGCGCCTAAACAGTGGAAACCCCCACAAGTGACACCATTTTGGAAACTAGACCCCCTAAGGTACTTATCTAGATCTGTTGTGAGCACTTTAAACCCCCAAGTGTTTCACAAAAGCTTATAATGCCTGGGTGTGAAAAAAAAAAAAAAAATTTTCCACAAAAATGATTTTTTAGTCCCAAATTTTTGAATTTTCCCAAGGAAATTGGACCCCAAAAGTTGTTGTCCAATTTGTCCTGAGTACGCTGATACCCCATATGTGGGGGGGGAAACTGTTTGGGTGCACGGCAGGGCTTGGAAAGGGAGTAGTAACATTTTGGAATGCAGACGTTGATGGGGGTCATGTTCCGTTTGCAGTGCCCCAGATGAGCCTAAATAGTGGAAACCCCCCACAAGTGACCCCATTTTGGAAACTAGACCCCCTAAGGAACTTATCTAGATCTTTGGTGAGCACTTTGAACCCCCAAGTGCTTCACACAAGTTTATAATGCCCGGGCATGAAAATAAAAAATCCTATTTTTTTCCCACAAAAATTATCTTTTAGTCACTAATTTTTTATTTTCCCAAGGGTAACAGGAGAAATTGGACCACATAAGTTGTTGTCCAATTTGTCCTGAGTACGCTGATACCCCATATGTGGGGGGGAAGCACTGTTTGGGCTCACGGCAGAGCTCGGAATGGAAGGAGCACCATTTGACTTTTTCCAACCAAAATTGGCTGGAATTGAGATTGGATGCCATGTTGCATTTGGAGAGCCCCTGATATGCCTAAACAGTGGAAACCCCCCACAAATGACCCCATTTGGGAAACTAGACCCCCTAAGGAACTTTTCTAGATCTTTGGTGAGCAATTTGAACCCCCAAGTGCTTCACACAAGTTTATAATGTAGAGCCGTAAAATTTAAAAATCATATTTTTTCCACAAAAATGATCTTTTCACCCCAATTTTTATTTTTCCAAGGGTAACAAGACTCCAAAAGTTATTGTGCAATTTGTCCTGAGTGCGCTGATACCCCATATGTGGGGGTAAACCACTGTTTGGGTGCATGGCAGAGTTTGGAAGGGAAGGAGCACCGTCTGACTTTTTCAACGCAGAATTGGCTGGACGCCATGTCGTGTTTGGAGAGCTCCTGATCTGCCTAAACAGTGGAAACCCCCATAAATGACACCATTTTGGAAACTAGACCCCTCAAGGAACTTATCTAGATGTGTGGTGAGAACTTTTAACCCCCAGGTGTTTCACTAAAGTTTATAACGTACAGCCGTAAAATAAAAAATCATTTTTTTTTTTTGCAAAAATGATTTTTTCGCCCCAATATTTTATTTTCACAAGGGTAACAGAAGAAATTGGAACCCAAAAGTTGTTGTCCAATTTGTCCTGAGTACGCTGATACCCAATATGTGGGAGAAAACTACTGTATGGGCGCACGTCAGGGCTCGGAAGGGAAGTAGTGACGTTTTGGATTGCAGACTTTGATGGAATGGTCTGGGGGCGTCATGTCACATTTGGAGAACCCCTGATGCACCTATACAGTGGAAACCCCCCACAAGTGACCCCATTTTGGCAAATAGACCCCACAAGGAACTTATCTAGATGTGTGGTGAGCACTTTGAACCCCGAAGTGCTTCACAGAAGTTTATAACGTACAGCCGTAAAAATAAAAAAATCCTTTTTTTTTTACAAAAATGATTTTTTCGCCCCCAATATTTTATTTTCACAAGGGTAACAGGAGAAATTGGACCCCAAAAGTTGTTGTCCAATTTGTCCTGAGTACGCTGATACCCAATATGTGGGAGAAAACTACTGTATGGGCGCACGTCAGGGCTCGGAAGGGAAGTAGTGACGTTTTGGATTGCAGACTTTGATGGAATGGTCTGAGGGCGTCATGTCGCATTTGGAGAGCCCCTGATGCACCTAAACAGTTGAAACCCCCCACAAGTGACCCCATTTTGGAAAATAGACCCCACAAGGAACTTGTCTAGATGTGTGGTGAGCACTTTGAACCCGAAGTGCTTCACAGAAGTTTATAAAGCACAGCCGTAAAAATAAAAAATCTTTTTTTTTTTTTTGCAAAAATGATTTTTTTGCCCCAATATTTTATTTTTACAAGGGTAACAGGAGAAATTGGACCCCAAAAGTTGTTGTCCAATTTGTCCTGAGTACGCTGATATCCAATATGTGGAGAAAACTACTGTATGGGCACACGTTGGGGCTCGGAAGGGAAGTAGTGACGTTTTGGATTGCAGACTTTGATGGAATGGTCTGGGGGCGTCATGTCGCATTTGGAGAGCCCCTGATGCGCCTAAACAGTGGAAATCCCCAACAAGTGACCCCATTTTGGAAAATAGACCCCACAAGGAACTTATCTAGATGTGTGGTGAGCGCTATGAAGCCCCAAGTGCTTCACAGAAGTTTATAATGTACAGCCGTAAAAACAAAAAAATAATTTTTTTTGTACAAAAATGATATTTTCGCCCCCAGTTTTTTATTTTCCCAAGGGTAACAGAAGAAATAGGACAAATTGCACAATAACTCTTGGGGTCCAGAGTACGCTGATACCCCATATGTGGGGATAAACTACTGTTTGGACGCATGGCAGAGCTGAGAAGTGAAGGAGCACCGTTTGACTTTTTCAACGCAGAATTGGCTGGAATTGAGATCAGACGCCATGTCACATTTGGAGAGCCCCTGATGTGCCTAAACAGCGGAAACCCCCAATTCTAACTCCAACCCTAACCCCAACACACCCCTAACCCTAGTCCCAACCCTAACCAAAAACCTAACCCTAACACACCCTAATCCCAACCCTAACGCTAATCCTAACTTTGCCCCAAAACCCAAACCCTAACTTTAGCCGCAACCCAACCCTAAACCCTAATGGGAAAATGGAAATAAATATTTTTTTTAAATTTTTATTATTTTTCCCTTATAAGGGGGTAAAAAGGGGGGGTTTTGATTTATTTTATAGCGGGTTTTTTGATTGGCAGTGTCCCGCAAAAAGACGTTTTTTTTATTCAAAATAGTTTTGCATCATCACATTTTGAGAGCTATAATTTTTGCTTTTTTTTGGCCCCAGAGTCATGTGAGGTCTTATTTTTGCGGGACGAGTTGCGTTTTTTTTGGTACCATTTTTGAGACGGGGACGTTTTTTGATCGCTTTTTATTTCGTTTTTTTGGGGAGGTTAGAATGAACAAAAACAGAAATTCTGAATTTCTTTTGGGGGGAGGGTTTATACACTGCCACAAGTAGTATTCAACCCCTGCAGTTTTTAGTGGGTTGGGAACATGCGGAATTAAACTTGGCATTGTGACATTTTGTACTGAGTCAGCCTGGAAGTGGAAAGCACTGCAGCAAAAAATTTTTGTTTTAATTTTTTTTTTTTTTTTTTAAAAAACGTTTAAAAGTTAATTCAGAGTGTCATTTATTATTCAACCCCTCAAACCACAAAGAATTCTGTTTGGTCCCCTAAAGTATTAAGAAAGTCAGGCAAAAAAATAGTTCACATGGTGGATTAATGATCTTTTTGCCAGTTTTTGACTATTTAAGGACCCTCCCCAAACTTGTGAACAGCACTCACACATGGTAAAACATGGGAAAGAAAGGAGCATTCCAAGGCCATCGAGACAAGTGTGGGGGCAAAAGGTGGAAGGGGTACAAACCCTTTCCAAGGGTTGGCCCTACCTGTCCCCACTGTTGGGAGCTCATCCGTAAGTGGAAGGCTTATGGAACTACTTTTTGCCTTCCACGGCCTGGACAGCCTTGAAAGTTTCCCTCCCGTCGAGGCCGGGGCTTGTCCGAAGAGTCAAGGCTAACCCAAGGCAACAAGGAAGGAGTCCGGGAAAAATCTCATGGCAGTGGGGACATTGGTTTCAGTCAATACCATAAGTAAGTCCCCACCGCAATGGTCTCCTTCCGACGGAGACCATTTCCTTTACTTTCAAAGGTATTTTAAAGGGCTGTCCAGTTTGCTCTGTCCTGGAGGACTTGAGACAGACTGGTTCAAGATTCTTTGGCGATGAGCCCAAAGATCGAGATCTTTGGTGCCAACCCACACACGTGACGTTTGGAGACTGGGGGACTGCATACGACGCAAGAATACATCCCTACAGTCAAGCATGGTGGTGGCAGCATTGCTGTGGGGCTTTTTTCTCAGCCAAGGGGCTGGCATTGGTCCCATCCATGGGAGGATGGATGCAGGCCTACCTGGAGTTTTTGGCCAAAGAACCTCCGTCCCCATCAAGGATCTTAAGATGGGTGTAATTCATCTTCCAAAGACAACGACCCAAAGCACACCCCAAAGGGAAAACCAAGGCCTGGTTCAAGAGGGAAAAAGTCAAGGTGTTGGGTGGCCTAGTCAGTCCCCTGACCTTAACCCAATTGAAAATTGTGGAAGGGTCAAGATTAAAGTCCAATGAGACACCCAAGAACCTTTAGATAACTTGGAGAAATTTGCTGGAGGAGTGGGCCAGATAACTCCCAGAACTGTGCGGCCTGATAGGTCTTATAAAGACGATTTTAGTGTAATTGCAAACAAGGGTTTTTCCACGAAATATTAAAATGGGGGTTGTATAATAATTGACCCACACTTTATGTTTAAAATTTATTAAAATTCAACTGGCAAATAACTTTTGGTTTGTAAGTTTTTGCTTCTGTTAATAAATCCTACTCTGGTTTCGTTTGAAGGCCTAATTATTTGCTCTTATCAAACCGCTAAATCCGCAGGGGGTTGAATACTACTTGTAGGCACTGTACCGTTCGCGTGTGGTAAATTGATAAAGCAGTTTTTTCTTGGGTCAGTACGATTCGGCGATACCTTTTGTATCATTTTTTCATGTTTTGGCGCTTTTATAGAATAAAAACAATTTTATTAAAAAATAATTATTTTTTGCATCTTTATTCTTGCGAGCTATTTAAATTTTTTATTTTTTCCTGATGATGTGTATGAGGCTCGTTTTTTTCGGGACAAGATGCGTTTCGCGGGGTACCATGTTTTTTTGTACAGTCTTTTTGATCGCGAGTTATTCACTTTTTGTTCGGCGGTATGATGATAAAGCATTGTTTTTTTCTTCGTTTTTTTTTTTTTTTTTTTTAAGGGGTTCACTAAAGGGGTTAACTAGTGGGACAATTTTATAGGGGGGTCGTTTTCGGACGCGGCGATACCAAATATGTGTCTTTTTTGCTTTTTTTTTTATTTACAGGGAGAAGTGAATTTAGGGGAAATTTTTTTTTTTTTATTTTTATTTTGGATTTTTTTTTTTAAAACATGTTTTTTTTTATTTTTTTTAACTTTTTTATTTTGTCCCGGGTGGGACATCACTGTATTTTGTCAGGCTGGTGTGAAAGTGTGCCAGCACTTTTGTCCACCAGCGATTCGCTCAGGGAGTGAGCAGGCTTCTCGGCCGCTTTTCCGGCAGGCACTAGTAACCGCCTCCCTCCAGGCCCCCGGGGCCTTTTTGGATCCGGGTCTGGGAGGGGGAAGCCCCAGAAAGCGCGTACATCCGCTGTCTGGGGTCTCGGGGGGCGCGCAGGGAGCCCCCACCTGCCGATCCCCCTGTGCCCCCGTACACCGCGACATGTTTGATCGCGGTGTGCAAGGGGTTAATGTGCCGGGAGTGGTCCCCTGACCGCTCCTGACACAGTCATGGGTGTCAGCTGTGATAATCAGCTGACCCGGCCGCGATCGGCTGCGCTCCCCCGGGACGCGTCGAGCACGGCGTATATCCCCTCCATGGTATAGGGTCCAGGTACCATGGAGGGATGTAGTCCATGGCAGTAAGGGGTTAAAAAAGAAGCAAATTGGATCTGTCAGTCAGGGCTGCCACTAGGAATTTAGGGCCCCCTATGGCAAAATTTTCGGGGCCCCCTTGAGACTCCCCCGGCTACACCCCGCTCCGCCCCCCACCCCTCGAACTGTCCCGTCCCCCCGCTCTCTCTTGGAAAAACTCCACTTTCACCAATCACACATTAACAGTTCCTCCCAGTCCCCCGTATGCCGATAGCATTTGTTTTGGGCCAAAAGAGTTTTAAGCCGCCATCACAACACTGTAGACACTTTTGGCCGAGCCCTACTTACTGTAACCTTTAATTTAGTTAAAAATAAACAATACAATTTAGGTATATTTTTATTTATTTTTCAATTTTTAAAAAAGACAAAATATACATTACAAGGAAAAATACCACCCACCAGTCCGCAACCCTTTACCCACCCAGTGACCGGAATAATACCACATAAAGGAACAAATAATGCCACCCATGACCACCCACATATTCCCCCCACAGTGCCCAAAAATATCACATACAAAGGGAAAAAATTTCCACCGCACGATGGCCAGACCTTTACCACACATAGTGTTTATAATACCACATACAAGGAAAAATACCACCGCACCATGTCCAGACCACATATTACCACCCCCAGTGA